>JANRGW010034467.1:0-17413 GCA_024733675.1 Psilopsiagon aymara | reverse complement strand
CCACAAGTCAAAAACACAGTGCTGCACCAACTACTGAGAAGGAGAAAAATGACTGCTACTGCTGAACCCATGACAGAGATTTCATCCTAAATTTAACCACTTTTTTTAAAACATCAAGTAAACCAAAGCTTTCCTGGAGAGACTGAGGGATAAGTATCATAAGGGAAGAGAAAGCAAAATGCAGGAAGACATTAGAAAACACTGACAGTAACACTGATAAATTGTCACCATCCATATTTTTATAATCACTTGATAATAAACAGAGGAAGCCAAAGATCCATGCTGTTCATACCTGTCTCTAAAAATAGCTAAAAAAATCATAGTTAAAATGCAAAAGACAACTCTTTCTCAGACTCCAACTTGTTGTCTTCTCTGAACTTTTTCCTGTTTGGCTAATATCCTATTCAAGATACCAGGAATGCACACAATATTCAACATGAAAGCCTAAGACAGACTTGTGAAGTGGTATGATTCTCAAGGGTCTGGCTTAAGAGTTTTTGTCTGTGTTTCGAGGGAAGGGCATTTGCTATTATGGTGTTGGGTTTGTTTGTGTTTTTTTTTTTATAATGTCTAGTATTTACTTTCCTCCTCCCATACCACTAGTCACTTCAGATAAGCTATTTCCATGGAGTTATCTAAAATAAACAAAATCTCTCATCCTAGGTACTTTTCATCACCTCAAAATCCATTAGTACGTATGAGCTGAAGACTTCCTGCGCTCATAATTTTGCCCTTGACTACACCAATTCCACTGCCCTGTAACTCAGCCTTGTGCAGCTTTCCTCAGCCAGCCCTCCATTTTAATGTACTAACTCATTGACGTAGCATCTCTGAACACCTCACTACTCATGCAGTTTTCCATACTTTATAAGAAAATGTATAGGAGTACTTCACCTAGCACAACTCCTGAAACATTCTATCAGAGCCAACCCCTGAACTAAATGCAAGTTGCCTTGCACTGCCTTCCTTTTCTTTCCCTTTCGCACCCTCTTCTTCCCTTTTTCCATTCAAGGACATATCTGCCCCAGCAGATTAGGGGGGAGCTGATCTTTTACCACACTGTGAGGTTCGCTGCAGACACCACAGGCACTCCAGAGGCTGAAACACTAAACATTCATTTTATTGCAAACTTGCATAAAACCGTGTCAGGAGAAACTAAGTCTTGGCAAGTTCTTGCTCTTTGAAAAAATTCAAAATAGGAGGAGAAAGAAAAGAAAACACAGAAATAGTTCACCACTCTGCGGATCCAGAGAGCTGAACCCCTTTCAGTGGCTGCAGCCCTTTCAGTGCATGATCCTGCCGTGCCAAGCTCCCATCACACGGCTCCAGCATGGCCATTACCCTTTCCATCAGCTCAGTCTCTTGGAGCCCTCCCGCAGGTGCAGACTCATTTCCACATCTGCACAGGTGCCGGGCACTGCTCTGGAATGTTCCAGGAGGTCCAGGGCCTGTGGTGAGTGCTAGGTCCAGTCACTGTGGGACCTGAGGTGCAGCGCAGTGCTGGCAGCCGCAGGATCTGTGCCACTGTCTCAGCATCCATTGTTCCTGAGGCAGTTGTTGCTGGCTCCATTGATCTTTTTGGCCTCAGGGCAAACATTTCAGGAAAACCATCCCCTACCTTCATGCAGCTGATCCCTGCTCTGCCCCAGCCCAACAACACTCTGCTCATCACCAACAGGCGCTCAGCCTCCCTCAGCTCCTTCTCTCCTTTAGACCTATTGTGAAACATGCACAAGAAGGACCTCCTGACCATCATATCATATTTTGTTCCTTAATTGCTTAACTTCTTAAAGGACATTTGGTAAGAAGCTATGCTTAATCGCTATGTGAAATGGAATCTATAATTATACCAGCCCAGATCTTTACCAGCACAATTGTCTCAAAGAGGTCTAAAACATTGTAATTCATGATTTCTCTGTAACAAAGTTGTGGGTTTGTTGGGTATTTTTTCCTAAATATATCATAATTACCCAGCCATATACTGATATTATCTTTTATATTTTTTTCTGCTAATTCATCGGATACAGCTCTCCACTGTCCACATCTGTGTTTTCCCACATCTCTCTATGAACACACTGTGTAACAGTCATCAATCATATTATCTAATTTTCAGGCACGTGGGACAAAGCTGCCTGTAAGAAGAAGTTATAAACCACATTTAGTAGATGAGCTATTTCATTCCTGAGCTCCTTTTCTTCTTTTTCTTGCAGAGCATGTCTGGAGGGCTAGGACAGAATCTTCAATCTCAAGGAAATTCTGACTATTCCACTACATCTGTTCCTTCAGTTAATACTGTCCAAGGGGAACTACCCCACTGCCAAGTAGCTGAACTCTTCCAAGCATAGGGCACAGAGTACAAATGATAAAGCATTGGCCAATACAAACCATTTGAACATTAGACCATGGAAACAAAGTAATTGAAAGCTTCAGTTACCTGCATTCTGGATAACTGTATGGGAATAAAAGCAAATGAAAAAAAACAAAACAGAGCATGTCAAACACACAAAACAACACAAAAGCAGCAGCTACAATGTCTCTGTTTTTCCTCTAAATCCATCGTCTTCAGAAGTCTGGAAAAAATTAGAAGCTAAGAAAAATGTGTCTGAATAGCAACATCTCTCCCTGAGTCAGGAGAGACATCATTTCTGAATATAGACATTATAAGGATCTACAGATGAACTAGATAGATGTTTTTGATTGATTTTATGGCAATATTTCACCCACAATGAATCATTAGTGGTATCATTATTTGCATAAGATTGAAGTCCAAACACTACTCCTCAGCTTGACAGGGCTTTAACTTGAATGGTTGGAGGTTCACAGAGGCTTCAAGTCCATCATTTTCCAAACTTGCAAGCCCATCTTTTTCCAAACTTGCAAGCCCAGGAATAATAAATAAACAGGGAAAAAAAAATGATGTCTTCAATGTAAATCAGATCTATCCTAAGTCACCTGGAAAGACTACATACATTTAGCAATTTTGCTGTATAAAAAAGAAGAAATATTTTCTTCACCTGAAACTGGAAGTCTGTCTTGGCCTTCTTATTGCAAGAGCCCTAGCAAACAGCTTGGAGAGTGGGGAGCAGATAAAAGACATCACAGAATGACACCAATTCACCCTCACTGTCCCTATACAGCCACAAGACCATCATTCCCTCTTCCCTAATGTGACAGGGGTCCTACAAGCTCACCCCCAGTCAATCACCTTAAGGCTATGAGAGGTGTTTAGCTAAGAAAAGGAGGAGCACAAGAGGACATGTCACTTGGAACAATGCCACACTTATTTCCAGTTGTCTTCTAAGACCCATTTGATGTTTTATTCTTGCTCAGGATCATGTCAAAGCATGTCCAGTCTGCTAAGTCTGAGAGAGAGAAGGCTCTACAGTATTGTCAGTAAATACACAGGATCTGAAATATGTTATTTGAGATTTTCATCCACAGCCACAGGACGAAGTTTATTCTGAGGGAAACAAAAAAGTCTCGGAAAGCTTGACACTGCCTATGTACGACCACTATAGTAACATAATAAGATTTTGATTTCCAGATGAGAAAAAAGCCTCAAGTAATTCTTATGCAAAACATAACCCACATCTTTGTGATACAATGGGAATCTGCAATGGCACCCTGTATTGCCAGGGGTTATTTGTGGTTTTAACCTAATGCAGTCTTCAGATAAAAGTATGATAAGAGACAAATTCTATCTATCTCTTTTTATCAGATTGTAGCCTCCAATATGCATTATCTGAAAGTTTTTACAGATCTTAAGATTATACATAATAGTAGATTTTATAGAAAGCAATTTTAAACAATATTTTAATTTTTTTAAGAAGATGATAGGTTATTTGCTATATATATATTTATGAAAGTTACACAGTACAAGGAGGCAAAATCACTGTAGATTTTTTTTTTTTTTTGCTATCATGTACAAGACATAGCTTAAATATGAAAGCATGTTTTTTGAGTTTAGGAAATTATTCTTAATCATGATGAAAGATGAATGTTTTACCATCTTTTGTAGCAAGAAGTATTCAGAAAACGCCTAAAAAAGCTAATGTAGTATTTTTTAAAAGTCTGGTGATCCTCAGTAGAATTGAAGTTATTCATGATAAAAAATATTCTTTAGTCAATGTATAAAGGGTTTATTGTTATTGTTTCACAGAAAATAGTTTTCCAGATATAAAATTCTTAGATAAAAGCTCCTTTGCTTCAAACTTTGACTTTCATTTTTGTTAACTTAGCTAAACACAGCTAAATAATCGAAAGCTTGTGACTTTTTTTCAAATACCAAAGTAACACAATATGAAAAGAACACTGTAATGACTAAAAGGAATTGATTTGGCCATGCATTTTTTAGTGACCATTATAATGATATATATACCAGATCCACTGCATATTTATTTATAAGCAAAATTTTACACTATAATCTGCAAATCTGAGTTTCTGTAAGGCTAGCATTTGAAGAAATTTGCAATAATTTCGTAGTAGGGTTCATTATGCAATTTAAAACTATGCTTGATAATCTACAAAGATTACACACCTAAACTGTGTTTGAATATAAGGAAAAATAAATTCCTGACACTGATCTAACCTGACAAATCCATGTTACACTTTGGCTCTCTGTCCTGGGTTCAGCAGTAGCAGTCATTTTTCTCCTTCTTCGTAGCTGGTGCAACACTGTTTTTTTGCCTTTTGGCCTGGGAACAGCGCTGATAATACCGATGGTTTTAGTTACTGCTCAAATGTTTAGTCTGACTAAGGACTTTCTGAGTCTCATGCTCTGCCAGGGAGAAGGGAAAGCCAGGAAGAAGCAGAAACACAGCAGCTGACCCAAACTAGACAGAGATATTCCATGCCACAGCACATCATGCCCACGATGCAAAAACTGGGGGCAGGAACCTGGAAAAGCAAGTTCATGGCTCGGTCGTCGTGTGGTGAGCATTGTACTCCCTTTCCTTGTTATTTCCTTATCATTATTATTATTGATCGTAGCAGCAGTGATTTGTGTTATACCTTAGTTACTGGACTGTTCTTATCTCAACCTGTGGTTGTTACATTCTTTCGATTCTCCTCCCCGTCCTTCTGGGAGCTGGGGGAGGGGGAGGAAAGGAAGTGGCGACCCCAGAGACTCCGTGGCTTTTCTGAGATACAGCTAGGCTTACAACACTCTCTCTAAAGATTTCTGGTTTTTATATCAGTTTTGCTTTGCAAAGACAAGCTGCTCTAGAAACATGTTTATCTGTATATATATGCATGACTAGATTTTTTTATGAAAATCTATGTTGCAGATGTGTCTCCTATATTACGAGTCTGGTATGGATGATTTATGTTTAAATCACTGTGCACAGCAAACATCAGTGAAAGGCTTTACATTTTGATTCTGCACATTCAGTATGGTTGCACAGGTTAGCATCAAGGTTAAATGTTGCTAACCATTTTCCTTTGTGACAGAAACAATCCTGCAGTGGTGAGGGTTGTCAACTGGAATTGCATGCGAGATCAGTTTCAAAATGCTACAATGTTACAATATACCACCAAACTTTTGTAAAAACTAAAACCATCAGCATTAGACTAAAATTGTATGTGACAAAAGCTGGAAGTTAGATAAATATACTGAAGAGTAGGCCTTCTTGTCAGTTTTTTGTCATCATTGCTGTTTCCATCAGAAGTGTGAGGACAGAGCAGCTCATACTAAAAAAGCTGTAACTAACTGGATTGCTCACCTTTCCTATTTAAACTGCTACTGCAGTATAAATACAAATAAATGCTTATACCTATAGCAATATATGTCCACAGTAGAGCTTTGCCATTAGAACTGTGCTTATTCAGGGAACTCTGCATTGGCATAGAATGCTAGAAAGTCAGAACAAATAAACCACCTCTGATACTATTCCACCCACAATGGATCATTAGTAGTATCATTATTTCCATAATGTTTAAATTGAAACAGTACTCCTCAGCTGGACAGGTCTTTAACTTGGATGGTCACTTTGTTTTTTTTTAACCGGAACTATTTTCATTACAAATTTAAAAGTTAAATATTTGGCAACAAGAAATATGGAATTTCTTCTCACATTTTGATGGGACACTGATTACTCTAAATTACTATGTTGATAAATGGATGAAGTTCAGTATTTTCTGCAAGGTATGTGCTATCCTCAGTGGAGTTTCTTTTCAGTTCAGAACAAAACTCCAAAGACAATCAGCATTTGCACACTACAGACCTTTTTGTCAATGAATTTTGTTATATAAACTGGAAACTATCTCATCATCTCACATTTTAGTGAACAGGTATAAGCAGAGTTCTTTTCTAAATAGATACATCGTATTTCACAGAATAAAGGGAATATCACTTGGGAATTTCTGTCTTGCACTGAAATGACAGTACCTTTGTTAAAAAAATTGTTTTTGAGAGACTTCAGAGTGACACAGAAAAACGTTCCCACTACATAATGAGAAAATGGAATGAGACTGAACAGAAATATAGTTAAAGAATTTAATCTTCTAAGAACTCTACTGCATACAACCTAATTAGTCTTGTATTCTAACAAGGTAGAGCCAAAGAGCTGGCTAATATTTATTTAGCTAGCTGGCTAATAATTTTAAAAACAGAAAAAAATCCAAATTGTGATATGTGATTAAATCAATCTTTTATGTGTTCCTGCCCATATATGAGTATATTAAAGTCTTCATCATTGTCAAATGCTAACAAAAACTGACTTTGAGCTAATATTCTTGGTATTTTTTTAATAGTTTTCATTTTGAAGACTTCCCTAAGAATTAATCTGCACTTTGATTCAGTAAGATTACCATAGGGATTTGTTTTCAAGTTACTTTTCTGTAGGTGACACCAAGAGTATGAGGGAAAGTTAAATGGACCAAAAATCCCCAGCAATTTATAAATTTAAGCTGCCATTTTCTTTATATCTGACTGCTCTTTCTGGTTCCCCACTGGTGCTTCACTGAATCCTCTTGAGATTAATAAAGAGCTTCACGCCGCCAGCAACTGTTCTCAGTCACTGTGTCTTCAACCTCCTTCTCCTTTTGCATAATGCAAACAAATTCAGGAGAAGGCAATTGAGCAATACTATCATAGGCACCCATTACCCATCCTTTTTCTGCAATAGACCACTGATTTCTTTGCCTGTTTTTAAAGTCCATTTTGTCTATGACTCAGTGATAGCCATTTGCATAGACAGGTATAACATTAGAAAATCATTTATATTCATAGAAAATGGAAGACATCTGTCCATGGTCACCAGCTACATCCTTTTACTGGGAAAAAATAGTGGTTGTAATGGCTGACATGGTTTAGTGTGCAGTGTCCCTCCCCATGGCAAGGAGGTTGGAACTAGATGATCTTAAGGTTCTTTCCAGCCCTAACTACTCTATGATTCTGTGAAAAGCAATTCAGTCTCAATGTGCTTTATAAAAGTGATCACATTTTTAATATTTTACCAGATCAGCTATAAAAAATATTTTAAATATATTTTTTATATATTTGAAAGCTTTTAATTTTGATTTCAGACTTCAAAGACTATTTGGCTCAACCCTTGTAGCCTTAAGATGATAACTAACTGATAATCTAAACAAAAACCACATCCTTATAAATTAACTGTTTCTGGAGCAGCCATCAGTGATCTCAAGTGATCCTGCCCTGCAGTTATGTCTCTCAGCTACTTGCACACAATACGCAGTTTCCTGTCATCTGACAATTGTGCCAGTTCAGATGACACTTTCAAGCAAAAGTTTCACATGTCATTCTTTACAACATAAGCTGAACTTGGTAGTGATCAGCAACCTTCCATGAGATCTCTTTCCTCAGGCTCTGCTGTGACTGTAACACCCTTTAAAATATCCCATGGAAATAAACTAACTACCTGATGTTTTCTGCAATATGTCAGAAATGTGATACCTGAATCACTGAGAGAGCAAATTTAGACAGTTCCATATGTAACATCAAATGAAATTAGCTCCAAAGATGTAATAAAATCTTTAAAAAGTGTATCAACAGCAATGAAAAAGACCTTCCCAAGCATAAAAGGTTATAATATTTTGTACATATACATGCTACAGCAAAGTCTCTTACCCAGGAAGATTAGGTTCATCTTTGTTGAACTTTTTTTTTGTTGTTTTGGGTTTTTTTTTCCATTTCATTCTCTGCTCCATAAAATTACCTCCTGCCAAGTTGAAGAGTATTTACAGATCTACAATAAATTCAATATCTTCTTTAAAACTGTTAGCAGATTTTGAACTATTCTGGAATTAACTTTTTCTTTTGGTTCCTTGTAGGAATTAAATGTATAACAGTTCTCTGAAGTGTTGAAGGATCTAATTTTTCATTTGCATAATTGTTTGTTCTAGTTAGTAGTTTAAAATCAAATCTTACAAAAAGCAGTGCAGCAGAAATGAAAAGAGTAATAAATAAGTAAGTAGCTGTACAGCTGACGAGAGACTGGTTAAGGCTATTTATGCACTACCTAAAACTCAAATGAAGATCAGAGATTTCAGAAGATGAAGTTTTTATGAGTTCAAATTAGACTTATCTCCAAGTTACACATGCAGTCACTAATTGGAGAAAGAGTGGCAAGAAAGCAGAGAGATCGGCGTGTCTGACCAAAAAGACGAACACAGAAATTATTCAGAATATAAAATTGCATCTCCTCATGTCTCAAAGCGTTCCAGTCCTTTTTCACCAGTACCTACTTCACCCACTGTGCCATGAATTTCTATAGTAGCCCCACTGCCTAGAGAGAGGGAGGTTATTAGCTTTTCATAACTCTATTCCTTTTTTTAAAAAAAAAAAAAAAGTTTCATTTGAATATTGCAATGTCCCTTTGATTACTATCTAGATTTCAAAGGCTATAGGAAAGGGAGGATTAATTCAATAAAAAAAAAAAAATAGAAATCAGGCTTATAAAATATTCCTTTGGATAAATTGAGTAAACAATACTAGTCCAGGGTTGCCAGAACATTGTGCAGCTTTCTACTGTTCCAAAATACTCTGAAACTGAATTGAACTGGGCATTTACAGTTTGGCCTCAGGACAGAGGTGAACTTCCACAGCAAGGAATTATCGTAACAGATAGACTAGACTGTTGGAGAATCTGAAGTAGAGGAAGAAGCGTACTGCCAATTTATTTTCTTGCTGTGATGATCCTCAGTCCTTTCTCATGTTCAGTTTGTTGGCACATGAACTGAATAGACTTCATGCTATCTGTCATGCAGAAGTCGACATAGAAACCAACCAGAACTAAGATGAGTATGCCACATGGGTCACTTAAGAGATATTCCCTTTTTCAGACTTCTCTTAACTCTGACTGCAGAACCAAGTGGATCCTTGCTGAAGGGAGCACAAACACACCACTGTTCACATTTCCAAAACATTCTTCAAATACCAGCCAGTTAAGCTTATTCCTAGCATCAATGTAATTAATCAATTTAAATTTCAAAGTAAACACTAAAAATACAGATCTTCTGTCTATCTTCCTCTGATATTCTGTCTCTAGCAAGCCACTTGACATCTCAATGCAATGAATTTGGAATATGCTAGAGTGTATTTTTTTATGAAGCATCAAATGAAAATTTTCCACTGAACCCAGATTTAATTGTAGCTTGTTTTTTGCAGGGTACTGCCTTAGAAAGTCTTTCCAGATATTTCACTGACTTCCTAAATTAGCCGTCATCCTATACTATGCAGCTAAGACAGTTAAAGCTATATCATGTCCTCTACAGTAATTAAAATGATCTATTGGTGCTGATAAGCTGTCCTTCTTGCCCCAGTATCCTTTTATGCTCTTTAATTTGCATCCGCAATCTCTAGTTCAGATAAATTACCTTCGCTATTGGAAGCCTTTTGACTAGCTAGTACAATGCCTATAACTACCGCTGGATGGGAAGCTGAGAATTCATGCAAACTTATTCTAATAACATTTTTTCCCATTTTTCCTTTTACAAGCCCACCAGCTTTTACACTGCAACAAAAATCATTACTTGTTACTCACTGCAGCATATCTAATTTTAGATTTTAAACTACTTTGAGCAGGTGTCATGTCTCTTATGCATTGTGCAAACTGGATAGTGAACACTGTATAGCATTGGTCTGAATCATACCCTTAAGTCAGATACACATACAGCCTTATTTACAGAGGTTGCCCTGTAGCCCAGTCTGGGAGAAGGGGATATGTCAGCTGGTGCCCCAGTGTCGCTCTCTAACAGTGAAACCCTACTGAGATCACAGAAGAATTAGCTGTAGGGTTGAAGGAGAAGTGGCCAGATGAAATAAAAGAATTTTAAAGGGCATATGAGCTATTATAATAGCTAAATGCAGGTTATGAATAAATTCTTGTCCAAAGAGAAGCCCTGAGCAAAATTCATTAGGCCACAAAATTATAACTTACAACAATTATTATTACTTATTTTCTAATGATAATAATAAAAGGAATAAATTATGTTTGAGTATGTTCAGGACTAGCTGTTTCAGTGGAGTCACTCCAGATTTATATTGGTGAAAATGAAACAAAAATTGCCCTAATTCATTCTCCTGAGTTCCTGTGAAAGTCACTTGGAATAGTTTCTCACACCCTCTAGCTATTTTAAAAGGCATCACAATATAAAGATTTATTTCCTGCCAGTCTGCCAAATCCTTGACATTTTAAGCTAGCTCCTTCTGTTTAGTAGCAAGCACATACATTTTAACTGTATCATCAGAGGTCCCCAGCTCTGTGTCCACAGGTTATGTGATCTACCCATGCCTACATTAGCATTAACCATCGCATCTAAAATAGAGGTATCAAAACAAAAAGAGTTCTAGTCACTGTACAAAGCAGTAGCAATTTTCCTGCAGATCACTGTTAGTCAGAATCATTGCAGAAATAAAACAAAAACAAAAACAAACCAAAACAAAACAAAAATAAACAAACCAACAAACAAAAAAAAAGACAAAAGAAGGAGACAAGTGAGGGGACAGGTGGACTTAATTTCATTTCTCATACCTGTGAGCCTTGCAAAAAATGTCCATCATTGTAATAATAGACAGAAAGACAAATCAATTTTTAAATGATAATGAAACAAAATATTAAACACAGTGTTTTCTTGATACAAATGAATTATTTTATTTTTAATTATTTGGCTGTTAGATATTGCTTTCTGTTTCAAACTTTTAGCTGGACTCAAGCCTTTGCCTTTTATAAATCTTCGTTACATAGCCTCTGAACAGAATCTTAATAATCAAGCTGCTATTCAGCATCATGAATTTAATTTATATTAGTTTCATTCGTATTGTCTATTCAGTAACCTTTCTATCCACTATCTACTATTAGGCTAGAGCAGAGCATTTTGACTACTTTGATGTTTTATTAATTATTTGGATATTCTGCTTTAGTTTTAGATAGCCACAGGCCCCCAATGTGCTGTAAAGTGTTGCAAAGTGTGCAAATATCGCAACTTGATATAATCAGAAATATTTTAACCTGTAAAGATATATAATAATTAATCTGTAATATATAATCATGATAATTAACCTGTAAAGTTATAACCTGTAAAGATATAAATAAGAAAGCTCAAATAATTTTTGAAAGTATGAATTTTTGAGGCTTGTAGACTTTTCTGAAATGCTCCCACTTTTTAATATGTAACTTTTTTAACTTTTCTGAGGTTAATCCTCAGGTGTGGTATTGAATTGCAGTGTCCAAAATTTGAAAATGATAACTTCCAAATTCTCTGATATTCATGAGAACAATAAAGAAAGACAGCAAAGAAGAGATATTGAACAACATTTGATAATATTACATTACAAACATTTTTGAGTAGTGTATTTTCACTTTACATTCAAAATATAGAGGTATTATTTTAACAAATCATGTCATAAGTGGAAGGTTTTGCCTAATTTTAAAATTAAGTGTGAAAGTACTGTAAAGACAAAATGAGTTTTGCTGACTATTTTCAATTCAATATTTCAAAATTGTTCTCTCATGGTTTAATCTAATGGGATTGTTAAGTAAACTTTTTTAAAATACTTTCAATTTGGGTGAGTTTTTTCTAATCTTGTCCTATAAAAATAGGCACAAACTGTCATCCTTGGTGAGCCAGAATGAAAGTTCAAGAAGTCTTCCATTCTTATGAAATATCATTAAACACTGTTCTTCTATTAAGTATTGAATGACCACATTAATTACATTGTCTTAATACATGTTATGATAGAAATGAGGTATTTATTTTTTCTGGATATTTTACATAGCTACAGTAGATAACCTGAATATCAACCTAAAGTTATAGGAATGTTTTTAGTCCAGAAACAGTACAAAATGTGATGCCCATGAATGAATCAAATGACAAATTGTGAGAAACATCAGACAGTGTAAGATCAGTTACTCTTGTTTATCAGGTGCTGAAACTCCAAACCATTTGTCAACTGTGAATGAAAATAGTTCATTTCAGTTTGATTTCTCTTCTTTGGTAAAGAGCAGACAAATTCAATCTCTTTTTATGCTTCAGTATGTTTGTCTTTTAAAAAAAAAAAAAAAAAAAAAAAAAGAATGACATCACTACTGCTCTGTGTTTCTGCATTTGAGGTTGTAATGCTCTTCCACAGTGAAGTTTTATGGACACAGCAAAGTAACAGGACAAAATAAGATTCAGGCTATAGCACATGCACCAAAAATGAAATAAGGTAATACAACACTGAAATAATTATGGTGCCCAAGCCAAATTAGGGATCAATAAATATCCTCCTGCATTGCATTTGGCAGGAGCATGCCTTCCAGATATGCTATCCATTTATGTTTTATGAGTTGTACTAAGTTGTTCTGAGCATCTTGCCTCTAGGATGTTATATATTCTTACAGCTATGATGTGCATTGTTGAATATCCAGCAGAGCCTTAAATCAGGTGGTTTTACATTTTGTGCCAATACCTACTAGCGATAAAAGGATGCTTGCTGCTTCTGTTTTAACTGGCACAGCTATGAGACAGAGGGGCTCACTGTTAAGCCACTCAAGATTTCCACTCTCTTTGAAACTGTGAATAAAGCATGGCATTCACATTTTGAATATCAGATAGTACTAATTTTTTCTTATTTTTAGAATGTCTTCATTCTGCACATTTGTAAACAGTTGCTTTCTCTACCCATATGGCTTTTCAATATTTATCTGAATTTCTTAATATACTGTATTGAAAATACATGATTGAAAAGAGTCTCTTCAAGTAGTAAAAATTGGATACAAACTGTAGCTGTCAATTCAGCTAAATGCTTCTGCTTTTCCTTTATATTGAGAGAACAGTTTCTGTTCTTTAGTTAATATAATGTCAGCTAGTTTCTTATTCACAGATACTGCCCTACATGATTTTCAGCAATGATAACTGTCATCATGCTGATAAGAACAGGAAACTCACATCACAAAGTGAGAATACTCATATGGCATAGCCCCATAAGCAAGAAATCTCAAAGGTAATGCAAGGAAGGGACTTAAACCATTTGTTGTGACTAAACTTGTCATCTGAATTCTACCATACCACCGAATCACATTCTTTCTAACTCTCTTCCCATTATGAAGGTGATTTTAAAGATGGTGATTGCTCAGAGAGGAACAGTGTCCTCTGTGAAGGAAACAAATAATCCACACTATAGGCTAAACTTCCTCCGGGAACAGTAGTCACTGCAAAGCAGAAGTCCCAAAAGTCAAGACAGACTTTCTCATGAGGAATCTAGTCATATATTTGGCAACTTGTATTCCATATGCTAAATGCAGTCTAAAAACTTACTAAATTTAATCACATTAGCAACTCAAGTGTTAAATTCACATCTTTAAGATTTTGGATTATATTTATTACAGTTGTTATTGTTATTTCAGTTGGGTATTTTTGATTGGTTGGTAGTTTGGTTTAGTGTCATTTGTTATTGTGTAGACCAGCAAATGTGTTTTGAAACCAAATTTGACCCTCAGAATAAAAAACAGTTTCCCATCTACGTACTGCATCTACTCACTCCTCCATTATGAAATTTCCTTTTTTCAATTTTGTTTTCTCTCTTATTTTATTTTCTCTCTTATGCTGGTATGACAAGAGAGATTACAATCAATTCATTATGCCTCTAGGAAGTAGCCATGAAATGTGTGTTTCTTACCTCTAGCTTGTGTATGACCTTCTGAGAAGGAAAACAAATGAATTATGAAGCAAAATATTATAATCAAGGTATTTCTGAATCTTGATAAATATGAGATTTTAACTGTTTCAGGTACAATACAAATAAGAATTAAAAAAGAAACACTGCTCTTGAAATATTCCAGTATGAAAGCATATTCCTGTAAAGGTAATTTCTAAAGAATATGTCCTGTTTCATTTATTACAGGATTCAGAGATATGGGAAGGAATGGAGGAAAATAGTGGCATTTAGGGAATGATACAATAATAAAATAAATGCCAGTTAAGATACTAACGGAAGACTAAAAAACAATCTCCTCTGGAAACAAGGACTACTGCTCTCAGCCTCTATGAAATACAGTAACCTACCAAATCTGGAGGTTGTTGTACCTCGATGACGCCCAAACAGTTCAGCTCTTCTACACTGGAAGTACAGATGTAGTAAAAGCTCAGACTTGCAAATGAAGCATTTACATTTAGTGAAATATTCATTGATAGGCATGTAGATGAATTAGAACGTTTGGAATATATTAAAATGAACAGGAAGAGGAAGCAATTAATTAGTTGCATATAATTTTTAAAGCATGAATGCTAGAGCTCCTGTCAAATTACAGCAGTGCAAATGAGAACACAAGTATTTTTGTCTTCCTGAGTCATAGTACGCAAACACATATTTTTTTCTGGAAGAAGACCATCGAATGCATCTGAAGTGTTTCATGTGTGAATAGTTTATTTGAAGCGTATGCACATAATCAGTAAGAAAAGCTATTAGTCTTTTAAGACTCCAGTAAGTGACTTGTAGCCACAAATGACTTTTCTGAAAGTTCCATTTGATTTTCTGAGGGTTCAACAACAGAATTTAATAACTTTGCATTACTTATGAATAGGTGAGTTACAAGCATAGAGCTGAAGCTAGAACTTGAGCTGTGCAACATCATTTTCTACTAAAAAAATTTTAGCTGACTAGTATTTTAATGTCCACTTGATAAATAAACTAGCATGTGCTATATACATATTGCATGCAACCCTTAGAAATTAATATTTACAGATCTTTTTTGATTGTCAAAGTATCATTTCACTTAATATTGCTTCAACCACAGTATGTGATCTGCATTCAAAGCTGGACAGATACTGTCTTTGCTACAGATCTGAATACAACTGGATTACAGAAAGATTCATAAGATTAGACTTAATTTGATCTTTACATATAACCTCTAATAATTCCAGTAAAAGTATTTTTGCTTCACTATGTACCTATGTTAGATGGCTATTACTTTCAAGCAAGCTGGGCTTTTCCCTCTTTTACTCCCCCAGTTGCATTACATGTACAAGTTCATCCTTTTTTCTTAGCATTTTAGTTTTCTCCTTTTTTCTGGCAAGGCTTTAATTTTATGGTTTCTGCTAGGTAAATATGAGTAAACATGTAATAAATACAATCTAGCCATATCCTGCATAAGGGGACAAGACTGTGTATTCTGTAAATGTTTTATTCTATGATTTTATGATTCTATTCCTTCAGTGCATCCCTGATTATCGAAAATGTTGCTTGGATGGCTAATCTTGTCAATGTACAAGGTGTGCAGAGCTACTCATTCAGGTAACATAGATTTAGTGCTCTGCTGCAGTTCACATTTACGTGGATAGTTGACTGAACTCCATGCCACATCATGTCAGGAGTACAGAATTAGTGTGATACTAATGCTGCTTTTTGCAGATTTATCAACATCATGACAGTATTCTCCAGGGAGAGCTGGTCAGACTAGATCAGCATGAACAGAATGGCTTGAATGGACAGGTCACCCAGGTTAGCCTTGCTGGACATTCTGCTAGCAGGGAACTCTGCTTATAGAAGCTGTGGATGTCCGATCCCTGGTAGTGTTAAAGGCCAGACTGAATGGGGCTTTGAGCAACCTGATCTTGTGGAAGGTGTCCCTGCCCATTGCAAGGGAGTTGGAACTGGATGATCTTTAAGGTCCCTTCCAACCCAAAGCATTCTGTGATTCTGTGACCCTTCTTCTTTTGACTTTTTTCCTAAATTACTTTGGCTGCATCTTTATCATCTCAGGCAGTTGTGCTCAACACACAGTTTCCTGGACAAACACTCACTTCAACAAAGCATAGGTGCATCCAGTATTCCAGAGTGTTGAGACCTTTTGAAGTAGGTAACTGTGTCCATCCTGCATGCTGGACAGAATGCCATTACTTCACAAACATCGCCACATCACTCTGTATGCTTCAACACCACAAATCTTTCTTGGATTTGTCTGCTTCCTGAAAGGCATGCCCAGATGCATTCAGTATTCATACTGCAATCATTGCAGAAGAATGGTTGCTCTTTGCTGTTCTTACTGTAGGTTTGGACTGGAGAGGACCACAGAATAACCCCTTTACAGGAGTGAGTCAGGCAATCTCAAATTAAGGTAGTTGTGCTTGACCCAGATCTTGGGAGCCTGGTCTGGATCAGACTTCTCTACCAAAGTATCACATACATAGAATTAAACCACCTAGATCTGCATGCACATCCATGATCATTTGCTCTCTATTCTCATAGAGGTGCCTGCCCACCACAGGCCACTAAATAACAAAGACTTTATCTTTCATGTTGTGGGCTCAGACATAACTGACAGAGGCAATCATTTATTTTCATGAAGGCTACCTACTCAGTGCTGATACTTTTCCACAGACAAAAACATTCTAGAGTTGCTGCTCAGTTTATTTCACTTACACACTGCTCATTTAGATCCATATTCAGTGATGACTGCAATAATGCATCTAGTATTCTTCTTCTACAGCATTCAACCCATTACCACACAGAGATGTTGGCCACACAGGAAAAGTGTGTCCAAACCAGCAATATTCAGAAGGGCGGGAAAGAACAAAGCACTTTTACCACAAAATCAGTTTTTCAAAACTAAACAAAAACTTCCAGGAAATTCATTTAAGTTACAAATAAATTCCTGATACTTAGGGTGTTTTGGTAACCTAAGTAGTAGGATACATAGCCAGGCAGGTCCTGCTTGGCCTTAGGTGTGCTTAATGTAGAGGCAGGCAACTCAAAGTCTTCAGGTACATGAGGATACAGACACTATTTGCATCTACTGGCTCACAGTCCTGCCCCGTTCCTCTTTGTCGATAATCCTGATGCATCTATGTCGTGGTTTAAGCCATAAATCAGTCATGCAGTTTGTTCACTCACTTCTCCCTTTTTCTTCCCTCTACTCCTGGAGGGATGGGAAGGAGAATCAAAAGAATGCAACTCCCACAGGTTGAGATAAGA
>JANRGW010034466.1:0-26210 GCA_024733675.1 Psilopsiagon aymara | reverse complement strand
GCAACTGAAAACATCGGTGTTATCAGTGCTGTTCCCAGGCTGAAAGTCAAAACCACAGCACTGCACCAGCTACTAAGCAGGAGAAAAATGACTGCTACTGCTGAACCCAGGAGAGTATCCACCCCTTATTCCATAGCATTCACGTCATGCTCAGATCCCATATTTTCAATATACCATCACTCTTATTTCATAGATATACATATGTATACATCCACAGAGAGAGAGAGAGATCATTCCTTAGTGCATGGACAAATCCCTATAAAGCTGCTGAGTCCATCCAGTCCATGATGTTGGGCTCCATCTCTTCAAAGCAGGAGAGGATGTGTGCAGTGTTGGATCATTGCCTGCTGATGCTGACCATTCATTTACTGTAGAACTCATCTGGTTTCATCAAAGTTCTTTCTTTGTTGGGGTGATGGTCGCAGGAAAGTCAGGGCCAGTTGCTGGTGACCTGAAGACATCTAGTTGATGGGCTATAAAAGTGCTACATAGCAGGCAACGGCATACAATTGAGTTCATTGGCTGTTTTCCTCTAAAATCAAATCCCCTTGAGGTGCACCTCGGACTTCCCCATCTTCCCGCATTACTCACCAACTATATCAGGGTCCCTGAGCAAAAGCAATCCCATGAGTGGGTTTGGCTTTACCTGAAGCAGGAATAACCCAGACTGTATTCCCCAGTAAATTCTTTATGTGCATAACACAAACTTTCTCCCCCTCTACAGTATGTAAAAGTTCTTACTGGGCTGGGCCAGCCCTGTTGGCAGATCCTCTGGTGTTGACCAACCAGGTGGCTTTTGGTAAATGTGTATCCCAATATCTGAAAGTCCCACCACCCATTGCTCTCAGTGTAGTTTTTAACAGTCCTTTGTACCGTTCGATTTTCCAAGAGGCTGGGGCATGGTAGGGGATGTGATATACCCACTCAATGGGTATTGGCTCTTTGACCCAAGTGTCTATAAGGTTGTTCCGGAAATAACTCCCATTGTCTGACTCGGCTCTCTCTGGGGCACTGTGTCACCACAAAATCTGTTTCTGAAGGCCCAGGATAGTGTTCTGGGCAGTCGTGTACGGCACAGGGTATGTTTCCAGCCATCTGGTGGTTGCCTCCACCATGGTAAGCACATGGCACTTGCCTTGGGAAATTGGTGGGAGTGTGATATAATCAATCTGCCAGGCCCCCCCATGTTTGTACTTCAGCCATCGTCCTCCATACCAAAGATGCTTTAACTGTTTGGCTTGCTTAATTGCAGCACATGATTCACACTCATGAATAACCTGGGCAGTAGTGTCCATTGTTAAGTCCATCCCTTGATCACGAGCCCATCTGTATGTTGCATCTCTGCCCTGATGGCCTGAAGTGTCATGGGCCCAATGGGCCAAAAATAATTCACCCTTATGTTGCCAATTTAAGCCCATCTGAGACACTTCAATCTTAGCAGCTTTCTCCACTTGTTGATTGTTCTGGTGTTCCTCAGTGGCCAGCTCTAGGGTACGTGGCTTACCTTCACCACCAGATTCTGCACCTGGGCAGCGATATCTTGCCAAAGTGCAGCACCCCAGATGGGAAATAACAAGGGAAGAGAATACAGTCACTCACCACCCGCCAGTGGGTACCCAGCCCGACCGAGCAGTGATCTAACCCTTCCGGGTAACTGCCCCCAGTTTATACAGTGGGCATGATGTGCTGTGGTATGGAACACCTCTTTGGTCAGTTTGGGTCAGGTGTCCTGTCTCTGCTTCCTCCTGGCTTCCCCTCTCCCTGGCAGAATGGGAGACTCAGAAAGTCCTTCGTCAGAGTAAACATTACTGAGCAGCAACTGAAAACATCAGTGTTATCAGTGCTGTTCCTGGGCTGAAAGTAAAACCACAGCACTGCACCAGCTACTAAGCAGGAGAAAAATGACTGCTACTGCTGAACCCAGGACCAAGGGCTGTCACTGGCATCTTGAGCATCCCTTTTCTCCGAGGATGATGAGCTAACCTCCTGTCTCCTCTCCTGGTCACCTCCTCTGTTGACCCCTTACTTCCCACATCTGTACTTTTACATGTGTACATATCTACATGCCTGCAGTAGGCAAGAATCCCGCATGGGCCACTGCATCCATCTAACTCAGGAGATATGCAATACCTTCAGCATCTCCCTGTCTGGACTTGCGTCTGCTGATAAGGGAATAGTGTTTGTCCTTGGTATGTAAATGAAACCTTCAAAGTTGGTTTCATGAAGTTAGGTTGCTAAATCTCCATGAAAATACCTACATTCTTGCAGCTTAATCTTCAAAGCTGTTACATACCTCTGACTTCATGAAATCTGTGGCTTCTCAGTGCTTCTGAAAATCAGGCCCCTGAAGAGGTACTTCAGCACACACCTTGGCATTGGGATCCTGGCTAAAGGGACAGAGCCATGTGTGGGGTGTGTTATTTATTTTCCTCAATCTGTTAAGAAATATCTAACCACTTTCATATGCAATGTGCAATTGGTATTTTTCCTTGCTCTTCAGACTCTCTGCCTTTCTCAGAGATGCCACTGTGGTATGCAAGTTTAGATAAAAAGATGGTATATCTGTCTCTTGCATGGTACAAGTACAGCAGCAACTCCTTGAAAGCAACAGGATCATAAATTTCCAAAGGAAAAAAATTCTTTGCTTTCCCTGGGATGGATCCTATCTTTGAGAGCTGGAGAGCAACAACATGTTCAGAAAGATTTTCAGCTCATGTAGATGTGTGTGTAACTTGTGCTTCACCACCCATCCCAGCTTTCTATTCTCTGTCCCACACCTTGCAGTGGCACCTTCATGTTCCAGAAAATGACTCCTGTTAGAAGTGGTAAAGGTGGGAAGCTGCATTTTAAATCTGTCATTATTACTTCAGCAGATACACAGAGAGGTACCAAGCCTGTGGTGGTAACCTTCAACAATGAGTTTTACAAAACTTTTAACATGGTCTTCATTTCCTGGAGTCATACAGTGGGAAGGAAGAGTGCTCTGAGGTCTGCATCTCCCAGCATCAAAGTCATAGAATCGTAGAATCATAGAACAGTTAGGGTTGGAAAGGACCTTAAGATCTTCTAGTTCCAACCCCTTGCAATGGACAGGGACACCTCCCATGGGCAGGGACACCTCACACTAAACTGTGCCACCCAAGGCTATGTCCAACCCGGCCTTGAACATTGCCAATCATGGAGCATTCACAACTTCCCTGGGCAACCCATTCCAGTGCCTCACCACCCTTACAGAAAAGAATTTCTTCCTCATATCCAATCTAAACTTCCCCTGTTTAAGTCTGAACCCGTTACCCCTTGTCCTATCACTACAGTCCCTAATGAAGAGTCCCTCTCCAGCATCTCTATAGGCCCCCTTCAGATACTGGAAGGCTGCTATGAGGTCTCCACGCAGCCAGGGGCTTGTGGTGAGGTGCTGTGGTGCCTTTAGCTGGGACTTGTTGGCAGGCAATGGTACTTGCTCCAGCCGGGATGGAGCCAGGGTGTGACTGCAACGGGTACCTGGGTCTGAAAGGCACTCCTGGATCCCGCAGCTGAGAGCATCCTTTGAACAGACTACACATGCAACCCATTATCTGCACTTACGAATGCTACAGCATAAACTGATATTTTAATTCTGGAAAACCATAGTTTCCCAGCAAAGTGGTTGAGAAGTGTGAGTTACAATAAGTGGAGTTTTTGCAGGTTCACTTTCTTTGTTGAGTAACCCCATTAAAACACACTCTTCTTCTTAAAGGAGTCAATGTTCTACAATCACTCAAGTAATTTAAAAAGAAAAAGAAAATGTGTGTCTCACTAAGAGTATTATCATTCCCTAAATCAGATCAATAGGCAAGGCTGATTTTTCCAAGAATCGAGGTTATTTTGGGGTTTCAGTTCCACTTTCACAGGTTTGTCAATGAAAGGTGCAGATGTAACAACATGTCTGTATTTTACAGGCTAGAACCTTTATTTCTCCACTTTCATATGAACCATGTCATTATAATAATCACTGCTGATCATTAAAAGTTTGTACATGGCTGGAAAAATGTTAAGCAAATTACACAGGACATTAAATTATCAATATTGGTTTTTTTTGAAGTGATTATGCAGAAGATTATTTTAGAACTGGCATTCTTACAAGCTTTCTCTGTGGTTTTGTTCCATTTGGTTTTAATACCTGTCTGTGCAGACATGATAGAGAGAAACTGTTACAAGGCTTTTTTCTGGACTATGAGCTACAAGTAAAATGCAACAGATATCAAATTGCCTCAGTCATCAAGTGTTTTCTTCTCCCTGTTATGTTTTGCAGGAACAGCGTTGCTTACTTGACTCATTTTTGCATCTTGTTTGTTGGTGAAATAGAAAGTTTTCTTTGTGCATTACTCATTTCAGCTGATTTTCCTGTTTTCAAAGGATGATGGGAGTAGCTAAAAATACATCTGGTATTGACAATGTCAGCTGTTCTACGACATAAATTGGCTTCCAAAATCATTGGATCAAACCCAATTTATTCCAATCATTCAACTGAAAATCTATTTCCTTGTTAAGTAATTTGGATTGTGCTTTCATGTTTTTCCTTGCAAGTTCAAGGACAAGGTACTTGCTTTCTAATGGAAGAAGTGTTTTTCCATTTTCCTTTGAGGCTAAAGGATAAATAACTAATACATTACGTCTCAATAAGATCCTGAGAGGTGGGAACACAAATTAACAGTATTGTCAGATTTTCAAACGCTGCTGGATAGAACTGGAAACAGCTTCATCAAATGCCTTTATTCAGCTACGTAAGTCTTGTAATGGTAACGGGAAAGAACGTGCTGTATCTTTGAATGATTTATTAGGCCTTTTCTGTGTGACTTTAGCTGAGGGGTGTCTTGGGTAACAGAAACTCAATTATATGTTAATTTTCTTTTCATAAAATATGCTCCCCTTGTTTAAAAAAACACACTCAAAACCAGAAAAAAAAATAATGTTCTTTTCCAAAAGAGCAGCTGATAGCAGCTAGTGATGTTTTGTTTAATAAGGCTCTTATTAATACTCACTACCCATGGTGAGTATGAAGTCTACACAGAAATCATCTTAAGCAGACCGTTAGTATTCTTTACAAATGTCAAAATAAAAAATGTCCCCTTAAACAGTGGGTATTTTCTATTCCATCTTTTTTATCTCCTTGTATTTAAAACTCTTTCAACTCAAATTGGGGCACTCAGCTGGTGCTCACAGTCCCAGTAATGTCGTGTTCATCATTTGGGCTGCGGTAATGTGTTTCCCTGTAATGCAACTGCCATTTGCTGGTAGTTGCGAATGCCAATTGCTTGACCTGAAGTTATATTGCACACGTTTTGCCAGCTATTTTCCCCATGTTCTTAAGATTCAAGCCAATAGTAACTCAGTTTTTGAGATCCAAATAAAGCATAAAACCACATTTTATGTTTCACCAAACTGATTCATATTTGAAGTAGCAATTCAGTGGAAGATGTACTTTCCTATGGAAATGAGGTTCAACAAAAAAGTACCTTGCAATGGCCTAGTGAAAACCATCTTTGCATCTGTACCTTTGTAAATGTTGTCATATCCTTCTTAAGTGCTTTCAGCTTGTAAATTATTCAAATGGAAACATTCTGCATATGATGGTGCTGAAGAGCTGGGAAATGAAGAGTAGAGCACAGGGACTGAAGGGAAGTGTAAGTAGCCTCTTCTAATTCTTCAAAATCACAAATCTGTGAGGGCTTTGGTGCCTGCAGGAGAAGAAATTGCTTTTGGGTGCTTTAGTGGACAGGGAGCACTCTCCTGACACTGCCATGCCAGCCATTGCTTCCACTAAAGCACTGTTGCAACAGACAAATACAGTTTATAGCGGATTCTTCTGGGATTTTATGCTATTTGATTAACTGCATGACACTAAGAAGTTTAATATTGGACCAGCTTTCTGCTCTCTTACTTTGATATTAGTTTGAAGTGATTTCATGTGTACTTTTGTACACATACAGATATTTCAATCTTGCAGCTGAGATGACAATTCAGCTCCAAGATCAGAGTTGCATTTTTTTTTTAACATGCCATTAAGAAACGATGTAATTTTTTGCACCTTTTGCCCTTAAACTTAAGCCATCTATTCTGAAGCAGGGATTATAATTTAGTACCAAAATTCAGCTAGCAAGTATATTGGTTTTTAGCAAGATGCATGGGCTTCCAGATCTGCAGATAGAGACTTGTGATAAGGATTATTCTTCTTGTCCAAAAAGGTAAGCAGAAATGTAATAGTTGGCCATTACATCATAAAGACATTGAAGAAGCATCGGCTTTGAACAAATAAACTGCTATGTCCAGCTGGAATCAGGTAGGTCCCTCATCATGTGTAGTCACTGATCTGATTGAATGCTTTACATGCAGGAGATCCAATTACATGCTCTGTAACATAAATCAGAAGTCAGAATGCTATTACAAATTGTGACACTTTGAATTTCAGCTTACAAAGCAAAGAACAAATTACAAGTGAAAACTTGATTATCACTACAATAGCTTCCTATTTGCTACCATTTTGTAAAGCAAGTCTCCTCTCATTTCCTTCAGAACACTGCAGTTTCAGAAAAGGGGAGTTTCCTTCTAATGAACTGAGAGATGTGTGAACATCTATTGTTACAGAGGGCTGGAGCACTTCTTCTATGAAGAGAAACTGGAAGAGCTGGGTTTGCTCAGCCAGAGAGACTTCAGAGCAGCTTCCAGAACCTAAATGAGGCTGACAAGAAATCTGGAGAGGGACTTTTTACAGGGGCCAGTAGTGACAGGACAAGGGGAAATGTCTTTAAACTGACAGAGAATAGATTTAGAGCAGATATTAGGAAGAAAACCAGTTCCAGACAGTTTGAGGCTAGCATCTTTACAAGTTCCACCTAACCCATGATTGCTCTTGGACCCCATTTCCACCTCTTTTTCCAGTAGCCTTTTCTTTGTCAGTAGTCAGGTTTATTCCAGGTGAAACATGAATCCCAGGCCTGATCCTGCAGATTTCAGTGAATGAGCATTTAGAGGTAATGTCCACCGTGCTGCAGGATGGCTCCTAAGAAGAAAGCTCCTCATAAGGAGTGTAGGAATTTAGGAAGTAGGTTTGTACATCAACTAAACCAAGTTAACTGGATTTTTTGGGAGTTCATCAAAGTTTGTCTACTCATAACTTGCATGTTTTGCTGAGACTTCTGGCAAGTGATACTCTCCTGTGCATGTTTCAATCGAACGTTAAAAAAGCCATTGTCGTTAAGGATTATAAGGAAATTATCTGCACTGTACTTGAGTCTCAGATGGGGTAATCTGACTAGGGTAGCCAAAAGCTCTCTTGCAAGCAAGAGGAAGGCTTAGGTTTGAATGATAACAGTATATAGTAGAATAAATGTTAAGTAAAAGGCAGCAAATCTGTGTTTAAGATTTTTTGTAGTTATTTTATTGACAAAGAAAATAGTTCTTGCCACTTTAGGGCAAGTTGAATTGTTCCTTGGATTCCTGCCTGTTTCAATGGGGTCTTGAAGGAGGTCTGCTATTGTACCTACCATCCCAAACAAATATCTGGGATACCCAGAGGATCTCAGGCAGCAGTGGGAATCTGTAGCTGGGCACAAAATAAGCCCTACAGGCAGTGGAGTGGTGCTCCAGGTGCATGGGTGCATTGACTAGTCTGTAGGAGGTCACACACCAAGCTTGTATTGTATATCCACAAAACCAAGCTGTCCAAATCTGGATCTGAATATGTCCCTTTCCAACCGTTTCCGTGACTTGAGAGAATTTCCAAGCCACGGTAGTAATAATGTCCTTGTTGCTGCCAGTAGTCATTCTCCCTGTTCTCCTTTTTGTTTTTATCTTTCCCACCCACAGCAGGGCACTTATCCCTGCTCTCTTGCCTTGTTTTCTTCTTGTAAACTCTTTGTAGCACTAAAGGCAGTGGAGTTAATACAGACTATAAAGATACAATACAAATACCTGGTACTGCTCAGCAGCGGTTACAGCAGTCTTTGGTAACTGATTTCTGTGCAGACGTGACACAAATTACAACCTGATGTGAAAAGAGCTTGGGGCTCGAGAATTTCTGGCGTGCCTGTAGCTTTCTGTATGCATTTTGTGCTAATAGCTCAATGTGGCAGTCACGTAGAGTCCTCCCTCACTTCCTTCCCATTGCTGCTGTGTTAGGAGAAATAATTGTCATTCTGTGGCTGCAAAAGATAACAGAAAAGTCTCAGTAATGCACGTACCAGGCACCCTCTCACTGTTTCAAGCTCAGCTATGCTGACAAGCCATGACATTGTGCTGCAGGATGGTCTCATGGGTGACCTGGAGCATCACCTGCCATATGGACCACTGCTCCATCATACAATTTCATTAGGATGTTTGCAGGCATGATTTACAGGAGGCATGGATTGTTAAGTGTTCTGCAAGTTGTAATATCTGCTCAAGTGTGCATCAGTGATGTTGGGGGTTTCTTCTGCATGCTGGAGCCTGGAGGAAACAAGCTGTTTGCAGATTACAGGAATCTGAGCTACACGGATATTGTTCTCAGTTATGCAGTATGCATGATTACTAACATTTTGGAAATCTCACACTGTTCTGGCAGAACAGATTCTTTTCTGCAGTCTCAAAGCATGAGCATTGTTGTCACTTGAAAACAACTTCTTCAAGATTGTGTTATATACCATGGCTTTCTTCTTCCCTTAAATTAGCTTTCATCTGTGTTTTTCACAAATGCAGCTAGAGCACATGCCGGAAAGCACCAACCAAGGCATCATTCTGCTGCTTTCAGTATTAAGCATGTTCCTGCTAACTGCAGCTGCTGTGACAGGCAGGAGCCCTGACTCTGGAGCAGGTTTCCAAGGAGTTTGTGACCACACAAACCCAGAAAGTGATGAGCTACACCATGGGAGTTTATGGCTGAAGTGTATGTAATATGTCTATATGAAGTACATGGGTATAAGGAAGTCTGTGTAATATGGTAAAGGAGGAAGTATGACAAGCTTAGTGAACATGGCAAAATGTTCTTGGCACATGAGCAGCCTAACATTTTTGGTCAAGCATTTTAAGTAGTTCAAGGTTGTAACGGGAAGGTAATACTGATTTGTAAAGCTGTGCAAAAAGCAAAAAGATGTGAGCTCTTTGGACATACTGACCTTTTTTGTCCCTGTGTTTTGTAGCCACAGTAGTAGTGGAAAGAAGGGCATGGAAGCAGCTCCATAGGTGGAAACAGGGAACTTTTTTTCCCCATGGGAATGGCAGCACAGAGGAGGTAGGTAGGTGAAGAGAGCTGGAATCTGAGTAATAGCTGCAGGATAATATTCAATATTATCTAGTTTTGGGGCCTCACAGTTCAGAAGAGCTATGGAACAACGGGAGAAGGTCCAGCATAAGGTTACCAGGACAGTCAGGACCTAAAGCAGAAAGCCCAGGAGGAACGGTTGAAGGACCTGAGTGGGTTTACTCTGGAGAACATGAGGCTAATTTAACAGCTACCTAATACTGCCTACAACTGCCCAAAGGGCTACTGTGAAGACCTTGGAGTCAAGTTCTTCCTTAGTAATGCCAGACAATGAAAGCAGAGGCAACAGCCGTGAGTTGTTGCCTGGGAGTGTTAGGTAGGACATAAAAGTTTAACAGGAGCAGTTATCTAGAAAGGGAATACACATCCCTGAAGATTTGCAAGACTTTGTTTGATGATACAAGGCCTGATCCAGCTTTGGTGATCGTTCTGCTCTGAGCAGGACGTTGGCCCAGAGTCCTCCGAAGGTCCCTTCCAGCTAACATGTCTATAACTGCAGCCATGTTCCTCTTGCATCCAGCACTCCAACAGCTTGTCTAGGAGTCCTCAAGCTGGGAGCTGCACCTCCTGCCCACAGCTTCAGGGCAGTAACCCAGGAGGACGGCTCTCCCCTCTCCAAATGGCTGGTGAAGGAGGCACAGGAAGGGCAGCAAAAGGGTAACTCTCTTGGGATCATGGTAATGGTAACAGAGTGCAAGTGCTCAGTATCACTTCAGTCCTGCAAAGAGCCTCTGGGAGAGAAGGGTGTGATGAACACTACAGTGTGCATCCCTCAAACACTACAGTGTGCATCCCTCGAACACTACAGTGTGCATCCCTCAAACACTACAGTGTGCATCCCTCAAACACTACAGTGTGCATCCCTCAAACACTACAGTGTGCATCCATCAACTCCTAAATGTTTCTGATGTGAATAGGATTTGGCAAAAAGGAGCCAGGCAGCCAGAAGCAGAGCTGTCACTGGTGGTTTGGGAAACCTAATTACCGAGTAACAAGGAACAAAACACTGTTTATGGCATGCTGAATTACATGGGAAGCTGTTCAGGTTGATGGTGGAGCTGGCCAAAAACATATCCAAGTGGCAATTCAAATAGTGCTAGCTCCTGGCTCTGCAGCAGGCAGCTCTGATCTGACACAGAAATCAAGCCTTTCATCTCCATAGCATGAGCTGCCCAAACTGAAGTTTGCTGCTCAGACAAGCTGTTCCCAGACACTTGCCTACATCAGCACAAGCCAGCAGTGAGCCCCACCAAGTATGGAGCTGAGGTAAAGCTCTGTTTTTAATGTTTGAGCTCAGCCTCCAAGTGATGAAGGAGAAACTACGAGAATGTGTGGGTAGGAGGTAACACTGGTGAAGAGATTTTGGGATGCTGAAGGCTACAGGACTGCCTGAAGAAAAGCTAATGCGATACAAAGCCTCTGCAGCAGATGCAGATAGACAGGTGTAGGATAAACAGTTAAGCAGAGGAAATTTCTGTCCCTGAGTGTTGGCTGATTTGTCTTCTGAGTAGGGCTGGGTCTTTGGGAGTACACAGAAGCATGTACTGCTTATTGGGGAATGACAAAGCTTAGGCTGCGTGCAGGACCTAAGTGTGTATGGCATGAATAACAGATTTCCACCAGCCCCATCACCCTGAATAAAGAAACACCATCTCTCACATCAGCCAATTACATTTTGACTTTCAGGAAAGCAGAAGGGGGTGGGCGGGAGGCCAGCAGCAGATATTGGTATTCAGGAGCAGAATTAGAATTTTAATCTATGTCTGCTACTCAGGAGGCAAAATTCTCAATATAAATGCTAAGTATTGCAGGCTTTTATTATGATGGCTGCATGAATATGCATTGTCGCTGCTGGCATGGGGAGTCTGTCTGGTTGTCCTTTGGCTTTGACACAGTACGGGAGTGCCAAAAAGAGCGGTAAGGAAGCCAGCCACAGACTCCACATGAGAGGTTCAGCAAAAGAGGAGCCAAGGTTGGGATGGGGTTAAAATAGAACTCAAGTCATGTCTGGCTGAGCTCTCACAATGCAGGAGAGATTCTTGTGCTTCCCCTGCTCTGGGAAACGTGAGCCCAGGGCTTGCCCCCTTCCTCTCCCCTCCCAAGTGGCAGTGGGAACAAAAAGGAAAAGCTGCTGGGGAGGCCAGATAGAGATGCCCCCCAACAGGAGCAGGGGAATTGGGCTCTCCAGTTACCCGGAGATGTCTGTTCAACGCTGCGGGATTGCCTCTGGAAGGTGGGGGAGCTGAGAAGACTTGCATCACTTCCAGTATTGCCCCTCTTACCTCTCCTCAACTCCCTTTACAAAGTTTTCCTGTTCTGAACACAGTCTGCTGTGGCTGGTCCACTCACTGCTCTCACACTACCACCCCTCTTGTAGGACCTGCCCAGTGCCCCATTCTGCGCAGGATCCTGCCTCTAGGCTGTACAGGGTCAATAGTATGACAGCATGACTCTGGATCAGTCTCTGGCTGATGTCACCAGGAGTACGTGTACTGGTAATGAAGCAAAGTGCTGCTCTGTCCCATCACTTACCATCTCAGGATCCTGTTATTACTTCTGCTCAAGAAGCATCATTTATGCAGTAAATTATTGATGAAGGCAGCTCCCCGAAAATCTGAAACTGCTGCCTGTCATTCTGCTGAATGAATAATAGTATGTGGAGCACTTGCAGCAAATACTGTGTCTCCCTGACCTGAAGAAAGGAAGGGGGAAAATAGACAAAACCACTTTCCTTGGACAGCTGCAAATATTTTGGTTGTCCATGACGTGTTTGATTTTACTGGGAACTATACACAGGTTAAAGAGCATAGTGAGCTCCCAGCAGCTATCACACTTAGCTTGAGATGAGGAGATAGTCATGGATTAAAAATAGGATGATCCCTTCAAAGATAGTGTTGAATCCCCATTGTCTTCAGTAGGTACAGGGGAGATTTTTATTTAAGGAATATGTATTAATGGGATCTTGTTTGCATAGATACAAGAAAACAACCTGAGAGGGAAAGAAGTGTCTGCTAATTAATTCAGCCTTGTCCCTTCTGGAATCACGCACTCCAGGATCCGAGGCAATTCACTGCACAGTATTACTGCGAGTGTGACTAATAGCACTGTGGGTGACTTCTTTCTTTAACACCTGCTTTCTTTTGTTCATTTGCAACATCGAACAACAAATGACTCTTGAAGAGCTTCAGAGGCTGAACTCTGTGTTTCAGGTATGGGTTTGCCAGCAAAATTGTTCTCTCTACACAAGCATGCAAACAAATGCCCAGTGCCGGCCAAAAGTGATGTTCCCAGTGACTGGATCCACGGAGGCTGTCAGCATGGAGCCAAGTGGTTGTGAGAGGTGCAATCTCTTGGCAGGAGGGATCTCCTTAACTAGCATGGGGTTTAGGTGGGGGAAGAAAAGGCTTCCCAGCACAGAGCAGTTGTTCAGCCTGTGGTTGCTGGCAGCATGTGAGCTTTGCTGGGGATAAATTTACTCTCCTTCAGCCTCATTTCCTGCTGTGTGGCTCTGGAGGAGGAAACGGCTCTGGAGGAGGAGACAGCTCTGGAAAAGGAAGGGAAACGGGAGCTGTGTTCCAGGATTAGCCTCCGGCTCCAGCTCAGGAGCTTGTAACAGGGAAGGAGCCAAGAGCTGTCAGGAGGAAAAGATCTATTCTGCCAGAGGAGGAGACCTGGCACCCAGTTAGAAAGGCAGCTGTGGGCTGGGCAGCCTACACAAAGCAAAAGAGGCAGCGCTGTTCCTTTACTCATGCTCCAAAATGTTTGTAACCAGGCAGCTAAATACATCCCTTCTCCTGCGGTTGTTCATGACATGAAAGGCTGGAGTCGTGCCGGGAGGTGCTCAGCACGGCCATGAGCAGTGGGAGCAGGGGGGATTGAGGTCTCTGCCTGTGGTCTCACCTGTGCTCCGGCTCAGGATGCAGATCCAGCAAAAGAATTTTGGCAGTACTGAAAAGAGCAGGGTTTTAGGTTAGCAGATTGCTGGCTGTGGAGTCAGGGGTCCAGCTGCAGAAGGAGGTGGGCTCTGCAGATGAAGAACCCTGCCAGCAGTACAAAACATCCCGGCTGGCTGGGTTCAAGTCCTGGGAGTAGTGCTATGACCCCTTAAATGATAAATAGACAGCCCTGGTTTCTGGATGACGTGGTGTGATCACGTCTCCCAAAACTGGCCCACTGGAGTCATGGCTCAGGCTGCCCTGATGAGCAGCAGGGGCAGCAAAGGAAGGAGGCTGTGACTGTGCAAGGATGTGACACGGCTCAGGCAGAGGGCACGGCTGTGGGAAGGGAGCAGCGCAGCGCTCACCTGGCTTCTCTACTTTTTCCATGGGAATTCCTCTGTGGGATGGACTCTGCAACAGGATGAGCCTTGGGAAGGAGAGGAGAAGGGAAGGGAGCACCTGAACTGGGAAAAGGCAGAACAGAAGGCTCAGGGAAAGGAGCAAGCCAGACAGATGGGGGAAGGAAGTATCAGAAGCAGGGGAAAATGCGCAAGAAGAAAACCAGCCCGAATCAGGCAGCAAGGTTCAGAGATGGCAGAAGAGAGGAGAAATGTGAATGAGATGACCTCTCACAGGTTAGGGCCTCCTGACAAGCATGTATTCATACTGTCAAAGGGTTGAGGGGACTGCAGAGGAGACAGGGCTGCAGTGGGAACACTGGCTTGCACTCCCAGGTACCTGGGGACACGGCTGACCTGCAGCCATAGCGTGAAAGCTGCTCTCTGCCATTTCCTCACAAGCCCCAGGAGGCCAAAGGGGATATCCATCTCTGCAGAGGCTTCTGAGGAATTTGTGTCTTACCACCCTATCCACTGCCCAGGAAGGTAGGAAACAGCATCAGCCACCTCTGTCCCTGTCTCTTTGCCATCCTCTGCTGTTCAGGCAGGCCACACAAGCACATTATACCTTCCTCAAGATCGGGGAATGGACAATCAGGATGTCTTAGTCCAACTTTATAGCAATAATCTTGATCCTCCAGGCCTAAGTGCTTTTCAGATAGATCCACTCTGGCCTGTAAGAAAGGAGTGAAGTGATGGAGGTCTCCATTCTGGAGGTGGCAAGAGGACCACTTTTGCATATGCGGGAAAAAATGTCCCACGTTGTACTTGGTGCACCCAGGACCCATAGTTTAACCCGATCCATAACGTTTTAAGAACATTTTTCTGATTTTACATAGACTTTTCGCACTCTGCAAACCATGCTTTTCTCAACAATGTGTTTCTAAGGAGCCTGAAATTACCATAATTTGTTTTGTAGCGCAGAGAAAGCCCTGGGCTTATTTCCTGGCTTTTGTTTTCCTCATTATTTAGCAATAATTTTATCACTATACCCAGATGACTAAAAAGTAGCCAAATGGGTTTTCATTTTATTAAATAGTACAGCCAGGCTGAAATAAGCACAAGAGATTTAAGCCCAATTGTTGTGATTTGCTGGAGTCAGGTGATGGGATCCACCCCAAGGTGCTAAGCTAATGCAAAGCTAAATATTCCCAACTACTGGAATAATGAGCTCATGCTGGATTTAAGAAACTTATTATATTTCTCTACAACACTGTCCAGAAGCGTGGGCTCACATTAACACAGTGATAATGAATGATCTTTAAGCAAACCAAATAAAATCTTTCTCAGCAATGTTATGTTGTTTCTTCTACTCCCAGGGGTTGGAAAAGACTGGTTATAAATCAATGCACATAGAGAAATTCAAGCAGATAGTGAGGAAGTGTGTGAGTCCACATAACACAGTACGAAGCCTGAAAAGCAAGAGTGCATTTTGTTGAAGTGTAGCTTGGCTTTATGGACCTAATCCTGAAAACACGGGATCCTTCAACAGCCTCTGTACTGGTGTAGCCACTGAATTTCCAGAATATTCTGAAGCCCATAGTGCTAGAACTTGAAAAATACAGAAAAGCAATGTTATAAATGTACAGTTTATCCCTGTGTCCGGAGTGGTTACTTTTTTCTGGTTATGGAAAGAGGAAGGGTAGGCTGTTTGCCTGAAGTAAACCCAGTAGGAGAGTAGGATAACTCTGCAAACAGAACTGAGCTGTATTTGGGCCACATTCATTTCTGCTTAGTCGTGATGGATTTGGCATTTTTGTATAAAATGTATCTGTAATGGATTAATCTGATCCATATTTGGAAAAAAAAAATATTCCTGAAATTCTAATACTTGTCCAGAAACTAGTGTGGAAACCAAGACTGTAAAACCCTGTTATTTCCAGCTGAGTAAAAATCTGTTGAGGAAATAAAGCCTTCCGATCCAGTTTCTCTTCACATCACAAGTTTGTCCCAAAGCTGTATCTTGCACAGTTCTCAGAGTCATGAGTAAGTTGCAGACTTTTCATGGAAAAAGTCTGTGCTGCAACAGGAAGAATTCAGTGGGTGCGTGTGCACGGGGGGAGCTCCAGGGCTTTTTGTTTGTTTTCTCTCACTCGGAGAACAGTCTTCCAGCCAAAACCAGGAGTAAGAACTGCAGCCTCAGAAGTTCATTAATCAGATGTAAGTCATGGTTTACAGTACGTTAAAGAGAGGAAGAATTAAATGAGATTCAAATTTTCACATTAAAATTCTTCTGTAAATTGTATTTTATTGTTCTATTTTAGGTGACACTTTGCATGGTACAGGATCCAAGCTACCTTCTTGGGTTTTATTACAAATTGAGCAAGAAGCTGTGGAAACAATCCTAATATCCTAATCCTGCTCAAACTGACACAAAGGCAGGCTCCACACTGCTCTCCCTGCTCCTCTCCCTGTGCAGCAATAAGCATGTACTGGACACTCCTCCAAAACCCACCCAAGCCTCATCACAGCTCTCCCAAATGTGGCCATACGTTATGAAGACATGAGGCAAGGGTCAGCCCCACCCACAGAAAAGGATGTTGTGGAATAATTGAGTTTTCAGTGCTACAGGTGATGAGCAAAGGGCTCATCCTGGGTGGGACTTGATGGTTCATTCTTCACTATATTTAATAGGATGCAGTCAACACCGCATTCAGTCTGGTGGAGGTCACATAATACTTGATCTCTGCAAGGTGTCTGTGGTCCTTAGAGGCATCAAGAGCAGCCAAGCAGAGAGACCAGACCTGGCAGCAGCACTTTCTCTTCTCATGGAGCATGGGAATGGCAATATCCCTGAATGCTTTTTACAAGGAGAAAAATGGCATCTCCTTGCATGCATCAAGGAGAAGCTTAAGTGGGTGTTGAATTTTACCGTCATGACACACTACAACAAAGTCCTCCTGGGAAGAGCATAAGTGGTTTCTGCTTATGGTATTGGATCCCTCCGGCCTTGACAGTAATTAGTCGCATGTGATGTTCCTCCACAATATCCCGTTGGATGTACAAAGCTATATCATTAAATATGTCACTTTGTCACTCTTCATTATAATCTTAATTTCATTACTTTACCCACATTATGTGCTTGGGTGTTTATTTAGCTTGAAGTCAGACATAAAAGGTAATGTATAGGGACATCCTGCCCTTGATAGTGAGTGAACATGAAATGCAGCTAATGCCTGTTGAGGACCTGCCTCCAAAATATTTGGCACTAAGAAATATTCTGTACAAATGGGAGGTGACATGATTGACAACGTCATGCCAATGGCCCCAAAGCCTCCTCATTCCCTTTAGCTTTATGTTGGGGATGTGGGACAGACAATGTATTACATCTGCCAGAGGAAGGCATAGAATCATTGAATGGTTAGGGCTGGATAGGACCTTAAGATCACCTAGTTTCAACCCCCCTGCTGTGGGCAGGGATGCCTCACACTAGATCAGGTTGCTCAAGGCCCTGTCCAGGCATTTCGCCTTCTGATGCAGGAGTTTGGGGCCATTCACCTGAGGAGAAAGCTGAGTAAAGGCATTTAATCCTGCTTCCTACAAAGTGAGAAAAAGCAGGGTTGGACCCAGTACAACACAATATCCCTGTTGAATACTGCGTGGTGTATCAATCAGCCTGCAATAAAATATTTATAACTAATCATTTTGTTAAATGAAACATGTACTTTACAGCACCTTTTATAATTAACAAGCCATGTTCCAGTTAATTTTGCACACGATGTTTCACAGTTTATTACTAGGTTCCATAAGGATGCATGATAAGTACTTACAAATAACCATCCATACTAAGGTGTAGTATTGCAAACAAAAGCAATTAAGCTCCTGGGAAGCTTAGCATTATTTGTTTGTACACACGTATCAGGGTAGGACCTTTGCCAAAGAAAGGCTGGGTTAGTGGGATGGTAAAGCAATAAACCTTGCAATGCATGAACGTGTTATTATGGAGCTACAGTAATGGAATAATAAGGATGTTTTAGCAGGGACTTTAATGGAGCTGGATTTTGCTGACAGATGATGTTTAAAGATACTGTTAGTGTCAACCTGTACTTAATGATGCACTAGATGACCTAAGTGATGGCATTAGCATTGAAATAATGGCCTATGATCCAAATAAGGCATTCTTGGTGGATTATGGCCACATGAACATATCAGCACTAAACATTAAGTTGTCTATTTTGCAAATTAGAGACGAAAAGAAGACATTTGATAGGTTTGTGCTGAAGTGAAACCTATAATACCTGCCATTCATCTTGCTCTCAACAGGCCAGAGGTTGTGGATGTAAGGAACTCTTAGAGATTTGTTCTAATCTAACCAGAGAGCAGAGATGTTGTGTTCTTAGTTCACTGACTTGATCACAGCAACACAGAGTGCTAAGCCACCTCCCATTTTTTTCTGCTGTGCAAGCACAGAATAGCTGCTGCAACCATTTCCCACGGATGTCTGGCAGGACAAACCTAGTCAGGATGAGGTTACTCATCCTGCAATCAAAAGCAAGATCAAACAGCTAAACATCAACATTTTCATACTTTAAACACAGTCTAAGGACATAACTCCAAATGGCTATTGAGGCATCTTCTGAGGAAAAATTATCCCTTGGTGAGAGCTAGCAAAATGGGCATCTTGCTCCTTTTATGGCTGCCTGACAGGACGAGCAGGGTGCACAGTGCTCAGGCTGAGCAAGGGAGTTGGAAGCCTGGTGTGGCGCACCTGAGCAAGCCTCCCTTCCTAGCACAAGCCCCAGTGCTCCCTATGGAGCAACCATGTGGGAAAAGCCCCTCTGATGCACACAGACACCCTTTGTCTCCCTCAAGCTGCTGCATGCTGGCCTGGCCGGTCCATGCAGACCCCTTGGTAAGGGAACAAGACACCTTGCCCCAGGGAGTCACCACTGCCACTTGGGTCAAGCCAAGGAAGGGCTGGGATCTCCAGACTACCACCACTGCGGACATGACATAGCCTCGGGCCCCAGCACTGCAGGATGAGGCCTTCCCATGAATTAACTGTGAACATGGCATTTTCTGTCTCACTCAATGCAGAAGGCTGGCGCTGGCTCTGCTGGTTATTTGCAAACTGGCAGTTCTCACGTATCTGTAACTTTTATTGGTGCTCTGGGTTCAATTATGGCAGATTGCTGAGCAGCTTTGCAAAGCCGATGTGTGCCTTCAGCTCTCACTGGCTTAATCACTGGTCCTTTGGTAAGCAATATCTACAACACGAATTAGCCATCTGCAAAATGCTGCTCTGCTCTTTGTGCCAAATCCCCACATCCTTATTTGAGATCAGGGACTGAGGGGAGAATATGAGCTTGTGCATACAATTCTCTTGCAAAAACACTTCTTGGCTGTTTCATTTCTTAAGGCTGTGTCAATTTTTGGCTCAAGTAAGCATTTATGTTTCAGATATAATGCAAACCAGGTGAGAAATAAAGGTCTTTAATGATGCGCAGTTTGAACACTGGCAAATTTATTGTGAACTGCCACTGCATTTAACTTTCTTCTTTTTGTCCTATATTATCTTGGTCTGTCTGAAGGACAACTGATGTTGCCCAGGCAGTCTAGCTCTAGTTAGGGATACCCATCCTGGTTGTTCCATTTTGATGCTGTTGCACCAGTTTCTTTGAGTTTGCCCTAAAACAGGAGGCAGAACAGCCAGAGGCATGCACACAAGAGAAAAATTCCTGGCTTCCTTTTCCATGCTGGAGCCAGCAGATGGTGCTTACTGCCTTTTGCTTCTCCGAGAAACCCTTTGCTATCCGCTAGTGTATCCATGGTATTTACCAGGGAACAGCTGTAAGGCTGACAGACACTCAACGCTTTGCAGAGAGCTGAGGGACTGGGCTCTGAAAGCAAAACACATCCCACAGTGTTGGGAGCTTTAGGATTTCAAACCCCTATGAGTCTGGTTGTTTTCATGGACTGTTTTCTCAAAATGCTGCTTTGCTGCCATCATAATAATTTGGGGATTTCGTCTTTAAAACTGGGAGATGGGAGGAGGAGAGAGAGTTGTACCATCTCCTGGGACAGGTTTCAAAGTGGAGATTGCAGAAGCAGGCTGTAAGAGGCAGCTTATGGCTCTGTCACACGGTTTCTCAGGCCCAGGGAGCCTGTTTGAGTCAGGATGATTTGCAGGGAATACTGAGTAGCATGTGCTTCCAGGAGGGATGCTCTCAGACCACTGCAGCCTGGAGGAAAAGGATGATAAGCCCTCAGGAAAGCATCTTCCCAATCCATTCCCAGCACTGGTAAAGTAGTGCTGTTGATCCTCACTGCTAAGGAGAAAAAGCTGTTGGGTTCACACGTGCTCTGGGGTACCTTTACACTTTGGACAGCTACAGCTGTTCTTTCTGCCAGTGAGATTTACCTGCTCTGGGAGGTGCGCAGAGACTGGGTTACAATGCTCGTGATGAGCATTTTGTGGTGGAGAGCGTGAGCAGCAGTGTGCTGAGGACCGTCCATTCCTGTGCAAAGAGATTAACTTGTTCTTATTTATTTGCCTATGTATTTCCTTTCTACAGATTCAAAACCAGAACAGAAACTCACCTGGCAGACTGCACCTTCCTGCAAGCACATCTTTTACTCAGTATTATTCTCTTTCTTTTGCTCTTTGTAACTGAATTATTATGACTCCATTAAAGCAGTGATTTCTGCCTCCAGCCATGAGCTCACAGCTTTAGTGATACATAACAATTTTGCTTATCTTTCAAAGCAGTAGGAGTTTCTTTCAGGATAATGTGTGTCCGACCAGCACTCCCTGCTTCCCCACCGCAGTGTCAGTGCTACCTGCATTGCTAGGAGTAGTCTGAGGGTTAAACTTTTCCTTTGACGATGGAAGCAGAAGCAGCATTCTCTTTCGGGGGTTCTTATGTTGGTTTTGGTTTTTGCTTGTTTGTTTAGATTTGGGTTTTATGGATTACCTGCTGCAGAAGCACAGCTAGGTTTCCTACATGGGAGGGCAATTTCTAAACCCACCAAGGCTGGTCAGAAAAGACAAAGCCATGCTGCTGAGCAGGACTAATTTCATGGCCACTCTTACCAGCTTTGGCAGCTAACACAGGGGAGAAAATTGGGAAGGAACCTGTGCTGCTTGGTACCCTTCTCCTGCAGCCTGGACCTGCATCCTCAGGTTTTCTCCAAACAACTTTTTTTGCCCCCTGTGTATTAACACTGGGAACTTGGGCAGAGGAACCAGGGGGGGTCTGGCCTAGTCTGAATCCTTATAGGGGGAATTAGTGTGTTTAAAATACCTGGAGCTGACATCCATGGTATTAACACTGCATTAATCAAGATAGTAACATAAAAGTAAACATATGGAGTAACTTTTTAGCTTTCGATTGCATCCAGTAGTTCCGAGCACATTCCTTCTAATCTAACTTTCTAGTAACAACTTAATGGATACTGAAATAACGGATACTGAAAACAAATGCTAAGTGGTTACTGAGGTAGTATCAGGCTTCTTATTTTTTGGTTTATGTCGTGTGCAGGCTGACCAGTTGTGGACTTTTGTCCTTAAATAACCAGTCTACAAGAAAAAGTCTTGCACGCTGAGTTCACTTTCTGTCCTGTTTCTAGGACCAGGGTGCAAGCACAGGTCTTGCTAGTGAAGGCAAAAAGTGCTCAGCAACTCCATGGCCCCATTTCAGCCATGCGGAGGCAACTGCCAGGCACTGAACTTGATGGGAGGCGTGCAAAACTGCTTCTTTGCTATGATGGATGGAAAACACAGGAAGGTCTCTAAAATCTGCTTTGCTCCTAAAGAAGTCAGTTGCAGAGGTCCTATTGATTTCAGTAAGAGAAACCCTCTTTCAAGGGTACATAAATGTACTTCGTCAATACAGAGACTGGCACTCACACAGCTTTGTGATGTGAAATGCTGAGCATCTCTAGCATCACGGTGAGCGCGGTGCTGCCTTGCTGCAGTGTGCTTTATCACCCAGCCCACACCTGCCCCCACCCATGCTGCCTTCGTCTGCCCACAGGAGCACAGCAAGAGGAGTCACGTCTCCTCCAGGTCACCTTGGGTTTCCATAGTGACTATTTGAATGTGATTGTCTTATCAATCAGAACCTCCTTTACTCTCATAAGCAAGCATAAAATCTCTTCTGGTTTCTATAGCAACCATCTTTAAACTCATATATTTGTTTTCCTTAGGCTTAGCTGTATTGATGGAAATAGTGCAAATTAACCGCTGGTGCAATTTTTCTTACATTTTTTCCCTTAAGCTGTCCTTTACTGTCATCCAGAACAACAGCTATGGTAAGGCTGCTGTCCCTTTGTATCTGTTACTTAGAGATCCTCTCTGCTGCCTACCCACATGAGCAATGCCTCTTAAAAATCATCCCTTTTGTGAGGAACACTGAAAACCTGAAACCTCTGGAGTTCCATCTTTCCCTTTCCAGCTCAGGCCCCTGTGTCATTCTGTCCCCAGGCACCTAGAAATAAAAAATAGTGCTGTTTTGTCAGCCCAAGTCACTTCTTGTAATAATAAGCAAGAACAGCACCTTCCCTCCAGTAACCCCAACACAAAGTACAGTCTTAACACTGTAAGGTAGTCAAATGTTATTATCAGTGTAGTATGAAGAATGTGCACAAGGATAATGGCCCATCTACACTGCAGACCCAATAAATGTCAAGAAGGCTGTGGTTTTTTTGTTCCTAAATGTGGTAACTGCAGACAAGGCTGCTATCACATTTGCAATGGCTTCCTTTCACTTAGACAAAAAGTTATCTAAAAACGCTGGCGCTGGTACAATGACAACTGTGCTCTTACTGCATGATCTGACTATGAACACAAGTTGCTTTTCAGTTTCAAAGTCCAGTTTTTCTGCTGTCTTGGTTTAACCTGGCAAGGAAGAGATGACCTCAGCTCCATCTGTGGTGCTGATTTCTGTATGTCCTTGGCTTTTCTTATTCCTCTTCCTCTGTATTAGGAAAACAATTTCGGGTTTGGAGCAAGTTGACAGAATTGATCAATTTTCTCTCAATGTCTAATTTTTCTTAGAAACTCTGGTCCCTCCAATGTTTTCTTTCCCTTTCCCAGAGCTGCTGGGTGCTGGCACAAGGACTGTGTGTTTGTGCCTGTGCAATGGGACGAGCAGCACATGCAGACACACCAGCAAAGTTGCAGTGCGTCAAGCTTGCTCCTTAGGAAAGGAGCGGCTGACAAACTGGAAGAAGGAAAGGTGAAATAATAGCCAGGGGCCTGGGTTGTGGTCACAGAGTAGGGAAGAGCAAAAAAGCTCTGCATCAGTTATTGGGAAACTCAGTAAGTTTCACTGGGAGTTAGGAAATTCTACAGGTATGGGAGGAGGAATAAATTGAGATGATGAAGAGGAGATGAGCTAGCTACTTCTAAAATTAAAAGGAGAAAAATGTAGTGACTCAGGATCATAATGCTGAATCACAAAAGGTGTTTGGTGCTTCAGTGGCTTGGACCCCCACAGCCGCTCTGCTGTGCTGAGGGAGGTTTCGGTGTTTCTCCAGGGTGCACTGTTGAATCATAGCTGAATCATAGAATGAGGGAACAGTTGTGTTGTAAGGGACCTTAAAGCTCCTCCAATTCCACCCCCCTGCCATGGGCAGGGACACCTTCCACTAGACCAGGTTGTTCCAAGCCCTGTCCAACCTGGCCTTGAACACTGCCAGGGATGGGGCAGCCACAGCTTCTCTGGGCACCCTGTGCCAGCGCCTCAGCACCCTCACAGTAAAGAATTCCTTTCTAATGTCTAATCTAAATCTCTTCTCTGTCAGTTTAAAGCCATTCCCCATTTTCCTGTCACTCCATGTGCTTCTGAAAAGTTCCTTTTCAGGTTTCTTACAGGCCCCCTTTAGGCAGTGGAAGCTGCTCTACGGTCTCCCCATCTTCTCTAGGCTGAACAAGCCCAGCTCTCTGTCTCTCTTCACAGGAGAGATGCTCCAGCCCCCGATCACTTCTATAGAGAAATCCTTTGCAGAAACAGAAACAGTTTCCAAGGGGACCTTGGCTGGAGCTCTTTCTCATCCCTAAACTTTCAATCTCACACTGGTTTCTGCCCAGACATCCCCCAGGTGAGCAGGGTTTTGGGCTCTGTACAGGGTCTTGCCACATCACTGTATGCTAACAATGCTCCTTCAGACCTGCTTCCAAACCCATTGGGTACTGCTCAGGGAGGGTACTGCTGAGGAGCCCAGAGCTGACTCGCAGTCTGCAGGACACACGGCAGCAGGCAGCGATGAAGCCATGAAGGAAGATGCAAAGCAACACCAACCAGCAGGAAAGGCTGCTTTCTTCAGTTTAACACTCACAGCAAAGGGTTGCTACTGCTGGCTAAACCTTCCTGAGGAAGCTCGTGTTAATAGATCTGGGCCTATTACATTTGATTTGGCATAACAAGAAGCTCACACATGGAAACTGCTTAACATGAAGCTGTTCTTATCGAAATTTTAGTCAATGAACAGACATGCTCAGAAGCCATACAGCACCGATCTTTTATCTTCACATATCTGAAGAAGGTGCTAAAATATTTTCTATGTCCCTGCTGAGGTCTGTAGAAGCTGCTGATAAGATACTCTGATTCTTTCTGCGCAAGGTTGCTGAGGTTGTCTCATTTCCTAATGTGCAGCTCATACATAACTGTGCAAAATAAACACATGCCTTTTGCTGGCATTAGAACATTTACAAATCTGAAGTCAGATACTCAGGAACTGTGAAATGCCAGAGTTGAAGCTATCTCTGTAACCGTACCTCAGCTGCATTCATTTGAACACCCCAAAAAAGCAGAGCATTTCCTTCTAAATATCTTCTTAGGCAGACTGAGATTGATTTTCTTCCTTCTGTTTTCCCCATGGATTAGGGATGCTGAGAACCAGAGGTGCTGGTTTTCAACATGCCTAGGGACAACCATGGAGAACTCTCTGCTTGCCTCTATGTACCCAGCTTATATTACTGTAGATACACTTGCTCTTCTTGACCTAAAATTGAGAAGGGCAGCCGGGGAGAAGGGCTGAGAGGGTGTTTTGCAGTGTGATTTTCTCTCTGAAGCCAGTGATCAGGAGGGTGCAAGACCCACAAGAGCACAATAAGGATGGCCAGCACCCTAATTGGGGCAAATAAGGAGCACATTGCTTGTAAGGACTAAAAACTTCATTCTCCTTACCTCAGTTTTCAGAGCCGCTTCAGTCTTTCTTTACCGCTGTCCCCTGTGTGGCTGATGCAGAGCAACCCCACATGTTCCTGGCTTCCCTGGGGTTTGCTCAGCATGGCCACAGTCCTCCCCTCCCTTGGGAGCAAGAGGAACATGGGCTGTGCATGTTTAACACCACACTCTTTACATGGCGTGTAGCTGCTCATCTCTGTCGTCTCCTCAGCATCTGCCCCCAGGAACATGACACTCTTATGTATGCTGCTCCCACTCCCATTGCACTGTGTGGGACCAGAGCCTGCGATGGGTGCTCCCTCGGGTGGGTGACTCAAGAGGCAATAAGACCCAGCAGTGGGATATTCCCACAGCAGTTTCCACTAGATGAACTAGGTGAGGCCAGGGAGGCAGACAGGTACAGGGGTTTGGAATACTGCTCACTGGGCTCTCGTGTCCCTGCTGGGTGGCCTCAGACCCTTGCCCTGAGACCACTTGGCTTCCAGGCCTCCTCTGAAGCATCTGAGCATCTCACAACCAGAGGCAGCTTCTGTAGGAGGGACTGTAGCAATCACTGCATAGTGGGTTATAACATAGTTGTCAACATTACTGTCTCCATCCCTCATCTGACAGGGGTGGGATGTGTTCTGAGCACAGGCAGGTCCTGGAAATGAGGTGGTGATGCTTGTCCTCTCCTATGACTCCAACTAGCGCAGGGTGAGGCGGACTGGACCGTGCAATTGTTTCTTCACCCAGCAGTGGCTGCTTAAATGCAGCCTATAGACACCCCGATCCAAGTTCATTCAAAGGGACTTTAACTGCTAAAACCCACCCCTGCATCCTCTGGTCCCCATTGTGGTATTGGTGAGATACCGAAGATCTCAGTAAAGGTGAGGTAAGGACATGCTGTTAAACAGAAAAGGAAGTTGAGGCACAAAGGCGGGGATGAGGGGTGGGAATTTAAGTGGAAAGTTTGAGCTACTTTTCAGAGTCCAAACTTTGTCTTTTTGTTGTTGGTTTGGGTTTTTTTGTTGTTGTGTGTTTGTGGGGGTTTTTTCCTTGGTGGTGGTTTGGTTTGTTTTGTTTTGTTTTAAAGGCAGCTGAAATTTTGAAGCAGTGAGATTTTGAAGCAGGAAAGCAGTTACACGAATTCACAAATGCTCATGGAGACGCAGCATCACATAGAATCACAGAATCATAGACTGGTTTTGGTTGGAAGGGACCTTAAAGATCATTCAGTTCTAACCCCCCTACCACAGGCAGGGACACCTCACACTAGACCAGGGTGCTTCAAGCCCCATCCAGCCTGGCCTTGAACACTGCCAGGGATGGGGCAGCCACACCTCTGGGCAACCTCTGTCAGTGCCTCACTGCCCCCACAGGGGAGAATTTACTCCTATTGTCTAATCTAAATCATAGAATCATAGAACAGTCAGGGTTGGGAAGGACCTTAAGCTCATCCAGTTCCAACCCCCCTGCCATGGGCAGG
>JANRGW010034465.1:40365-88817 GCA_024733675.1 Psilopsiagon aymara | reverse complement strand
ATAAATTTGGGGGGGGGGGGTTAGGGAGGGAGAAGATGTTATATAGGGAGAAAATATTATATACTTGTGTTGGTGCTTGGACTCCCTTATCCACTGGTACAATAGAAACAATTCAAGGCTTTATACAGGCTTCCAGACATCTCATTTAGGATTCTCTATGTAGGTGCATTACATTGAAACACACCCATATATGGGTATTTACACATGTAGAAAAAAAAAACCCACCATTTGGAACTTGCTTAAAATAATAAAGCTTCATGAGAATGAGAGTTGCAAAATCTGTTGGTGCAAACTGATGGAATGAACCAGGTGTCTGAAAGGGAGGTCATAGTGTTATAACAGAGGAAAAAAGAAAGAAGAAAAAGGTTTCCTGTACCAATTTTATGTTAATCTCTCCCTATTATGAAACTGCTCTTTACCTGAGGCTGGCTCAGAGTATTCTCTCTCTCCCCCCTTCTTTTTATTGTTGCTAAACAGCAACTGCTTTCATTGTAATGCCAATCTATTTGGCTAATGTCATAGATGTTGCATACAAATAACTTGTTAGTTTCTCTAGCATTGTACCAAAACTATGAGCAATATAATCTGTAAAATAATGATTTATACTGATGCAGTTGGTCAATGGCTTACAATACAGAAACTGCTGTATCAAGTATGTAATGATTTTGTGCAGTAAATACCAATATAGGCATGTTTGTCTCCATATTGAACCATCAGGTGGAAAAACTTGCTTTAAATAGCACAGGTGTGTCTCATAGTGAGCTCAGAAACTTGCTTGACCTTGCCATGTTCCCAGTCATCTCCACTGTGCATCTGACATTCATGAAGCTCATTGTCTGCTCCAAAAGCTCCTTATTCTGTCAGGAGTAGATGTTTGCTTGCTGTTTTCTTTCTAGTAATACACTGTAATTAGAAATATATACACAGTGGGGATATGCCACTTATCTGTGCTTGTGAGTGAGATAATGGGTTTAAAGTGTGCCTCTTTCTGTGTGTGTGCATGTGCTGCCAACACCCATTCCTTAAGTGGATCTTAATTTGCAGGCAGGGCGCCTGCCCTGCCTGATGTACTAGGAGGGGTGGCTCAGCTGGTGGGTACCAGTGGTGTGGGAGGGCAGGGTGGTCTGCAATCCAAAGTGGCAATCCCTCCATGAAGGGTGTCTTGCAGAGCTGGTTCCTGTGTAAACTGGGTGAAAGCTCAGAGAAATGGCCTCCTTTTTCTTCCTCACACACTTCAATGAGCCTGACCGACCCAATAATTGGATGCTAACATCAGAATGCCAACAGCTAAGCAATACTGTTTTACACTACAAATATGGAATTAAGTATCTTGAAGATGTTTTGGCTTTTCTGCTAAAAATCTGAACAGTGGGCTCACAGAATGAAAGCTTTTTTCCCCAGAAACTGATAGAACCTAAAGATCCATTTCCCATCCCACTGCAAAGAAATTGGCAAATGAAAAATAATTCTTGTGAAGTGTATTAAAGATGTGCCCTTGCCAAAGAGAAATAAATTATTTCTACAGATTGGTTCTTAGAGTAGTATTTATCCCTGGTAGAGTATTTACAAGAGACTGTGACAGAAAGCTGGCAGGTAAATTTTTCTTTCCTTTCGATTTTGATTCTTTTGTCACTGCAGAGATCTGGGAGGAACCTCATGGTCTCTTTTAGCAAAACCAGAGGTTGAGGTAGCTTTCCCAAAATAATTCTTGAAATAAAGGCAAATTCAGATTATACCAAAGAAATACTCAACAAGAATATTACCACAATAAAACCCTAAGTCTAAAGAAAACTTTGTCAATAAAGCTCTATCCTGCAGCTGCTTTCAGCCTTAAAAACCTTATGTGAAATGCAGTCTTGTGGTTTATTTCTGTAAGCATAGGAAAATAGTAAAATGTAAAAAGAAAAACCAAAAGAAACTCCCAAAACTCAAGCACAAAACCAAATGAAAACCAAAACAACCAACACAATCCAAAAAGCAAACAACTGAAACCATCAATAATGTAAATTTAATGATTTTATTTATTTTTTTATTGATTATTATTTAGAAATCTGGGAATCTTGATTCGTGGCACTGGAAATAAAAATAATGTTTTAAGTTTTAATGTCCTTCTTGAGAAGTGAAAAGCGTGGTGTTTGGCAAACACTTGTTACGAGGGAATAGTCTATCTAGAGAAATGCAGTTTCAGTTTGACCAAATGGAGAAATCCTGACCAAGGCAGCGGGTGGCAGGCTGTAAGATTCTTGTTTGTACATGGCTCAGGGACTTCCAAAAACAGGGCTGTAACTAATCATATTGTAATCCAGTGCCGCTAATAGGCAGCGGATTGGCAGCATGGTTGTGAGGCTTTGCCTTTGGTGATGGTGGCTTGCCTGAGCAGGAAACCATATGTTTTACTTTCAGTAACGGAGGTGGCTGGAGGCAGTGATTTTCTTAACTCACCATGTCCACTGGCTGTCTGCTTCCACTCGGAAATGTCTAAAATAGGTGGCTTGAATTTCTTTGGCTGATGTTTCTCTCCAACTTGCCAAACGAATCTGTTTGGGATATGCTTTGTGTGCTTTCCCAGCCCTTCTTCTGCAAGCAGAAGCCAAGAATCATGCTGGCCTCTTCTCCCACACCATCAGCAATAACTGCTTGTCAGTTGTAGCAAAAAGTAGCTGAAGTTATAATTAGAGTACATTTGAAGGGGAAAAAGTTATGGCACAGAAATTACGGGAAATCCCTGATGACACAAGCCTCTTCACTGTGGATGGGCATGTATGTACCTGGGACTACAGATGGGGCCTTAAACCGAAATAGAAATTTTAAGGAATGGAAATGTGCTCATTCTTTTTGCTTCATTTATTTGCAGACATGATAATGATCATAAAATGCACATCACTTCTCAGTAAATGTTAGAGACAGCATGGTAGAGGTGTCTCCTATTACTAAGACTTAATTATTTTATGAAATATGACAGCATTTGCAAGTGTACTGTGAAGCATTATAAATAATTAAAGCTGAATGACATTTGTAAAAACAAAAACACACAACAAAAGCCTTTGATCTTTTGATTGTGTCGATTTATTTTACTCAATTTTCCATGAATCTTAATACATCTCATTTCTGTAAATGAGTGAGGTTGTTCTGCATGAAAATGAGGGATGAGTTTTTATCTTCTACCAAATGTCAAGAAAATAATTCTCACTCTCCAGCCTAATCTCATCAGATCTGCTTACAACTGTCTTTGTTGAGAGTTTCGGGTATGTACTGTACAGAGTTGTTGCCACCCACTCACATAACAGTGACTCTGTTTACTTTGTCACCCAAAACATCCATCACTATTTTATAATTTTCTCCCAGAGCTTATCACTGGACTTTTTGGTGCATGAAGGGGCCTTCATGGAGCACTTTGCTTTACAAAGCTTTCATGTGGAAAATCTGTGTTGGAAAAAAATGTAGAAGACGACAGTTCAGAGGGAAGAATACCATTGGGAAAAAAAACCAGGTTGACCTTTAAGGTATCCTCCTGACTTTGAGATGCGGCTGCAAGTCTAGCCAGCAATGTCCCTGGGTCACAAAAAAATGAAAGAACTGTCTTTGTATTTAGAGCATGTATTGCATTCTTCCTTCTGTATCTGAGGTTAGCAACACTTTACAAAAGACACACTGTGCATGATAACTCTAAACAAAGCTCCATGTGAGCTCCAATGAAATTATGTACATACCCAGAAGGAGATTAATGCATCAGTGATTTGAAAGGGAAAGCCTCTGTGAGCATATAACAAAGCTGTTGCGTAGCACAGGAATGGACCTGTATACCAAGAGTGTCCTGGGACTGTTGCAGGTGGAAAACTTCATTGCATAAAAAATAATCGGATGACACATAACTTTGAGGTGGAAAACCACTTTTGTTCTGGCTAGTCCTATGGAATAAATAGGCAGTTAGTTGGTGGTTCTTGCTTGGGTCAGTCATGGGTCTGAGAGAATGATTTTCTTGAAGCTTCACCAGGCTTTTGACAGTGTTTTTTTGTTGTTTGGTTGGTTTTGGGGTTTTTTTTGGCAACTTGGCTGAAATATTGGGAAGGTGATGTGTATGTGCAACAATCTCTTTCTGCTTTTTATTGGCAAATCCAGCACAACCTGGGCATGGGATACTAACAGTCAGCCACAGGGTTTCCCGGATATCAAGTTTCCCTTGATATCTGGGAGAAGGAAAGAAGAGGCATGGGAGGCTAACAACTTTGTGGCAACCTCTTCTAGCTACAGAATTAATGACAAGGAACTTTACCTTGGAATAAAATGGATGTGGAAAGTTGGAGCTCCTTTTTGTGCCTCACCCTACAAAGCTGTTTGTTCATTTTTAAACCTTTTATGTGGGAATGATGCATCAAATTAATTCTACTGCTCACCTGCATGTTCCAATGTTGGGGGGGGGGGTCCCCTCTTATTTTGAATGATTTGACCATTTTCAGCTCTTAACAGATATAAGTTATGTGGGATTTGGTTGATATAAAAAAAATGTGTAAGAGTACATTGAGAAGACTCTGTATATATGTATAGTCTATAGCAGCCTCCATGTGGGTTGGTGCTGGGTATTTGATGGCTGCTTATATGTAAGATAATGTTCTGGTGAGTAATTTCAGGGTGAAGGAAGGTGTATGACAAGGACTCTGCTGTGTGTTCTTCAGGTTGCAGCTGTGTGGAAAAATGCATCTGTGCTTTCTACTAAATTTCCATCCACAAATGGAGTAGGAGGCCATGTAGTATCAAGGAGGAGGCTGCTTGTTTCTTAATACCGAAAAGTCTGGTGTGCTGGTCAGGGTCTTACCTTAAACAAAGGAGTCTAACGCTTGTCCATTTTACTTTATCTCAGCTTTTTCCACATGTACGTCTGTGATAATACCTACGTAACACAAGTACTGTAGGATCTGATTCTTTGTAAATCCACTGTAAGAAACAGAGACAAAAGATACAGAAACTTATTTAAAATGGCAGATGGAGTTTGTGTGACAAAGTGACAGACTAGCTTTAACAATAGGGCCTCTCACCTAGGCTAAAATGAGAGTGGAACATGAAGGAATTGAAACAATGACTTTCGGAGAAAACCTGAATGTGGGAAGAGGCAGAGGACAGCTGTGCAAGAATATTATAAGTTGATGTTGTTTAGAGTACAATATACCCAAGCTTTGCCTCTGAATTATATGATTTTTAAAGAACTTCACAAGCCAGAGGCTGCCACAGGGCACGAAGTGGTTCTTCTCTATATCTCAGCACCTCCCAACTAACTTACTGCAATGGCTCAGCATAAAGATAGGTAAAGCGTTGAGGGGGAAGGGAAAGATTTATTAGCTTGTTCTGAGGAACAAATGGTCACTAAATATTGCTCTTTTGACAAAATAAGCTGGTGCAGGGCTAACCTTGTCTGTGGTTGACCCTGATATTTCTCTGATGCTTTCTATACTGCATTTTTGAGGAAGCTTGGTGGTTTGCAACTCTTATGTTAGAAAAAGGCTAGGTAATGCGATCCTGAGCATTTCAGTCCTTGATTTCCCTTCACATGCAGCTCTGAATGGCACTGCCACAATCCCCTTCTGATTTACAGCTATTTGAAAGCTTAGCTAACTTCAGAATTTATATTCCATAATAGGAAACTGCTCTTTTATCATCTAGTCCGTCCACCCTTTTTTGAAGGGTTATGGCTTCGAATTCTACCTAGAAAGCTCACTGGCCCTACTGACTACCTGACACTAATCCCCATTATATAGACAAATTGCCGTGTAGTCAGAGAGAATGGAGTTGTCTAATTGTACTTAGGTTTGAGGCATAGTAGTTTAACGCATCCTTGCTCTCCCTGTGTACATTTGTGGCTAAGCAGGAGGTGTGAGATGTAGGATGCTGTTCTCTCAGGCTGCCAGTGAGGTATACGCAATGAACTTGCTGGCATTTGGGAATGGTGCTGCTGGCTGCCCTATAGCCTTAACTAGGCTATAGATGCATTGCAGAGATAAATAACATTGATGTCAACATTGATGTCTTTGGCTGTGTGACTGTAAGAACTCTTGGTGGAGAGGTGTGATGCACAGGGACTTGCAAGAAGGTGCTTAGTGGTAAGAGGTGTAGTTGTGGATAGTTGTAATGTGGCTTATCTTGTTTTATATTTCAGATGGATTCAAAATTATCCATTCTTCCCTCAGTGTTACTAAGGAAAGTGTATTTCCTATGGATATCTAAAGTATGCCTGATTAGGGCTGCACAATGCACAAGTGTTTTGGGGGTATGGCCTGACACTTTTTACAGGAGGAGAAAAAGGCATCATCATATTTAATATAGACATAGTTATAAGAAGTACTATGCTTATGTAGAACTCACTTCAGTACTTGTCATTTCACTAACATAAAAATATTTCAAAATTATAAAATTTGTTACAATATTTCTAATTTCTTTCAAATGTTCCTGAGTTTGGCTTTTCATAAAAACAAACAACAAAGCCGCTAATAGCTGCATTATATTTCTTTCAAATTTTATGACTCATCAGGAAGCTTGACCCACTGGGGAACATTTTTCAAGTGGGGCAGGGATTAAGCTTCAATTGCACAGATTCATCAAAGACGATGATTTGAACATCTTAGAATCCCTTTGTGCTGTGAAACTGCTCCCTGATGCTGTGTAATGTGCGGGAGAGGGGACTGCCTGTGATGCTCTGAGAGGTGCCATGGGGTTTCTGGGCACTGTAGGAGAGGGTGAGGAAGCAAAATGGCTTTGAAGCCTGTTAGCATTAAAAGATGATGAGAAAATACCTTCCTGTCATCACTTTATTTCATTAGGTTGCTAATGAGTTTCCTCTAGGGATGGTAATGGGGTAGTTCTTATGCTTTTATCCAATTAGTGAATGACCCCAGGAGTATATCCTTTTGTTGTGAAAACACATCGAGTTTCATTCCAACTTGAGTACTGCATCCTGTAGCTTCTCTGAAGGCAATGAAATGCCATGTATAGGTGCATACTGGGCCAGGTCCTTGGTTATTAATTGCTGATGTTAGCCTGATTCATGGTTTTGAGATGATGCCCTTGAGGACAATGTGAAAGTAAGTGAAATGCCAAAGATTTGAATAAAATTTCGTTATGAGTTTTGAGGTTCATTGTAAGTTGAGACACTGAGAGAATTCACATGTTAAAAACCTGTGCAGAAAGGAAAGAAAAGTGCCTTTGATGATATTGCCTTAAGGGATATCCAGTACCAATATCTTGCCAGCTGCTTGTGCTCATACGATCTTTTGCTGCTGGCAGTATAGTCACCTCCAGGCTTTAGCCTGATTTAAAATGACATTGAGGAATGAATTAGCAGCAGTACCAGTGCAGCTGGTGTGTTTGGTTGTGGGTAGCCCTACATTAGTGAGAAGAACTTAATCAATTCTTTATTTTAATGTTTTGTCTCTGCAGGTAGCCAACAGTTGCAAGTGTCACTTCTCTTGCAGGGCAGTATATTTGGCTTTGGAGTGGTAGTCTGTTTGTTTTATACCTGGCCAGTTTTCACTGTGATAGAATTTCTGGATTTCTTTATTTTTGAGTTGCTCTTTCTCCCTTTTATTTCCATCATTTTCCCTTGTTGCTCTGTCTTCCTGACAAGACCCCGGTGTTCTGTGTGGGTTTATGTCTGGGGCTGTGTGGTGCACTGTACAACGATCAAAGAACACAGAAGTACATAACAAGTACATAAACATTCACATTCTACAAGGTTAGATTGAAGTTATTGAGCTCATCCCAACAGGTTCTTTTCTTGCCTTCAAGGCTAGCTTGAGCTTTGTAGTCCAGTGCTGTATCTGACTCTTTACTGACAGGATGCTCCTAAGAGGTTTATTTTGCCCTTTAGATTTGCAGTACTGGAGGTTTTCAAGCCCTATGGTAGTAAACTGTGTTGCAGGTGCTGCAAAGTAGTTATGTACCTGTTTTATGTGAAATTTGATGTAAAAGTAGAGACTGGCTTTGGACCTCTCCCTGTCAATGTAATGCAAACCAATGGCAAAAAGGAGGCACCATTTGCCTTCTCCAGCTTTTAAGCATTTATTTTTTTCCAAGTTTTTTCAGGTGTTGAACTAATGCTGAAAGGTGCTTGATAAGTCCTGCTGATGCAGGACAGACAGTGTTAGAGTAGCCTCTCAGTGGCTTGGACACTGGATAGTGTTGTGATGCCTTTGTGGACTCTTTTCTGGCCTTGAGAATCTTGATTCAGCCTGGATGGCAAACAGCAAAACAATGTTTTTAATTTCTTTGAATCTGACGTGGGCCATATCATCATTTGATAAATGTACTATGATCCAGGGTGAACAGCAAATTTACTGAGTGCTGAGTTATTTGGTCTCTGTCTTGTCAGCTCTTTCCTTCCCTTCTTTCAGCAGATAGTGGGAGGGATGACTAATGTTGGCTGCGATGTTGGGGCAGTTAGAAGTTGGACTGAGACCAACATAGCAGTAAAGATGTCTCCTCCCTAAGTTTGTATGTGATGCTTAGACACTGCTAACCTGATGGCCTCAGACAAGTGGCAGATTTACCCATAGCATCACCTTACCTGCCAAACCCGAACCTTTAAGCAGAGATGGCTGTTGATAGTCTGGCCTAGAAGACTTTGGTGCCCTCCGAAGGGAGGGCTGGCTGGCTGGCACACAGCTTTTATGCTTTTCAGAGAGGATACTGAATGTCTTTCCCTCTGGGAATAGCCTGGGCTCTCCCAGCCTAGAACAAGCTTCTGACTAGACCCTTCTTAGGAATGTGATGCCCATCAACAATATAAGCCAAACATTATGTACCCTCATTCAAGCTTGTGGGTAGTCTCAAGCCAGAATCACTTGGAGAGATACTCTCCAGAGCAGGCTGGAACCACAGAGCTTGTGTGTGAGCTCTCCCCTTAATGATTGTTTCAGTAAAAAATAGTATGTGATGATCCTTTTCCTTTCTCCTTTGGAGTTCAGTAAATTCTGCTCTGTTTTTTAATCGTATGAAAGACATAAAGCTGAGCTATCTTTGGCTTAACTGGCAGCTGAAGGCATGACACAAATATTTCTGTTTCCTTACATGCAATCACATAGAGTCACCTGTTCAAGATCAAGTAATAATCCTTCACCTCATGTTTGTTGACTATGTGAGAGATCAGGTAACAGGGAATTTTAAAGAATAGCCTCCTCTAATCCCTTGGTTATTATTATTAATCTCTGGATGGTGAAGTGAACCCTTCTTTCCTTACCAGCACCTCCTTAGGGCCGAAAGGCAAGCAACCAAATGTAATTCTGCCATCAGCTCTGATGGGACTGTGAAAATATCCTCAACCTGCTCATATGATAGCTGATTACGTTTCCAATTCCCTTTTTTTTTTTGCAAAGAAACACTTTGAGTTTGGCGTTTATATTAGTACCTGGCTTTGTACCAAATTCAAGTAAATCAAGCATACAAAGTGAATACAGAAGAGTAAACCACAGCTGCTGAACTCCAGGGGTGGGGGCTCCTCTCTTCGCAGCTCCTGCTGTCTCTCTGTGCAAACAGGAGATGCAATGACTAGTACTGAGAGGGGGAAGGAAGGAAGAGAGGAGCTGGCCTGTGGTTGTGACAGCACTGGGTTCATTCCTTCTTGCTGCCCAGTCGCTAAGGGCCATTTTTTGCGCACAGAGAATTGCAGTGCAGGCAATGGCAGGGAAAGCTTTTATCACTTACTGATTCTGCCTCTCTCCTGACTTAGCAGAAAAAGAAGGTAATTCACATTCTCTTCAGTCTTTATCATGAGTTTACTCATGTCTTTTGCTTCCTGAAAATTGGAGATCATCCTCTTTCACACGTGAAGTGCCAAGATACCAGATGGCCTTGCCTTTCTGCCACCAATGATCATATTTTACTCCCTTTGCAGCTGTGCATCCTACTAAATAAAACTGCAGCTGATGGATGTAGGCCTGCAATTGGGTTTGGGAACTCCAGTGTGTGTCTGCTTCTTCCATCTGCTTATGTTCTTGGAGCTGTAGTTCATAAAAAGAAGTTTTGATCATCTGGGACCCAGTGAGACTTAGGAGCCCTTCAGCTGACCAAAGATAGGCATTTCCAGCTAGTCACTAGCAATTATAAGATGAGATGAGGACAGGAAGGGAGGGTGGGAAGTCATGCTTAGAGTGCACTAGGTAATGCTTTATAACGGTAATTTTTCCAAGCTTGAAAGAAGCCATTAGGCATGTGAAATAGAGGGAAAGAAAAAGAGCAGGAAATAAGCTGTGATGGAAAAATCATAGCCCGACTTCACCAATTTGATCCAAAGGCTGAAAAAGAGAAAGATGTGAATTCCTCTCTCATAGAAGCAGCAGTCTGACTTCTTCCTTGGCAAGTCAGCTCTTCTGCCCACTCCCACTGGCAAGCGGCAACCATGTCCAGAAAACATGGGCTTCTCCTGGGTATTGCTGCTGCCAAGCTGTGCCTAGGCAGTGGCCCCTGCTTCCTACATGGTAGCTCCTTCCCCAGCCACCCCTGCCTGAACATCCAGCTTGAGCTTTCAGTTTATGATTCAGTTACTCTACAAATGGTGTCACAATTTGTCAGGTGCTGAGACTGATATTTGCTTGATGGAAATGTTGGCCTTATTGTGAATCAATCCTAACAGCTTCTTGTAGCAAGATTGTACAACAGTGAGATGAATTTACTATGCAGGCAGACAAAGCGGCTTCTATTATGTGTGAAAACACAAATAATAGGAGGATAAATGGAAAACAGTGAGAATCTCTTAGTGTTAGGCGGTCACAGGCACAACAGTGCTTGTCAGCATCTGACTGGAGTGACAGAGGTGTACAAACAAGGCAGTGGTGGGAACAAGCAGATACGCTCAGGGGGTTTGTGCCTGATGAGCTGTGGCTGCTCAGCCACGGGGAATCATAGAATAGTTAGGGTTGGAAAGGACCTCAAGATCATCCAGTTCCAACCCCCTGCCATGGGCAGGGACACCTCACACTAAACTGTATCACCCAAGGCTCTGTCCAACCTGGTCTTGAACACTGCCAGGGATGGCGCATTCACAACCTCCCTGGGCAACCCATTCCAGTGCCTCACCACCCTTACGTTAAAGAATTTCTTCCTCATATCCAATCTAAACTTCCCCTGTTTCAGTTTAAACCCGTTACTCCTTGGAAAACATGATTGTTCCTTAAAATAAAGTAACCTCTCACTCATTTTAAGTTAAGAGAAAATTGAGTGTGAGGTAACACTTGTGAAGGTATCACAATAGGTGCATTTTCTTGTAATTCCAGTTTTCCATGGTGAAGAGTAGATGAAAAATTTCAGTGAAACTTTTTCTTTTTAGAATTTTGACATAATATTTTCCAACTGAAATCTTCTGGGGAAGATGCTGATTTTTAATTATTTTTAATATCTATTTTTAATAAAAAAATGAACAACACAGTCATATATTTCTCTTGGTAACTGAAATATAGAATAGTTGTTATTATAATTGGAATATCTTCATGTGGAGTTTTTTTTTTTTTTTCACTTTGATTCAAAAAGGAAAAGTAATTTTGTTTTATTTAGAAATATGAGAATTTCCCAAAGAATGGAAATGCTGAGTTTTGGTAAGCTAAAGTTGTTATTTCGTAGCATCTGTGAAAATCTCTTGATGATGATTAATTTTCCATGGTAGAAATATGATATAATAACCACACTTACTGTTAATCACCCCTACAATACTTCGCCTCTTCTGAAGGACCAGAGACCGAATCATGGAAGGTGAATTGTCCTCTGACTCGTAGCAGGAGCCTCTTGATGTCATGATTCAAGTGTATTATCAGGTTAATATTGGGTAGTGGATGAACAGAAAGGTCATTCTCCAGGGTTGTCTGAAAGCTGAGTATACGTCATGTATATGGTTAATGGCAGTGGGTTTCTTCCTTTGCTTCTCTTTCTGAGAATATTCTGTGCCTGGGAGCTCCCTTTATAGCTACTGACAGAATACACCTGGCAATCAAAATGCAAGTAGTCACTTACTGGACACCAACTCTTGTCTTACCCAGAGAATGAAAGTATAATATTAGGGCTGAAAAGGCTTCTGCCCCCAGGAAGTGTTGATCTGATCTTTAACCATTTCAGCTCTCCTTTCCAACCATGGAGCAGCTGGGTCAGCATTTACCCTCTCTCAGGTAGGGGAACCAAGGTGATGGATCTGGGCTGGATGATGGTCTTTCTCACCATGCTCTGCTTGCTGGGTTTACATTGCAGTGTGCAAACAGGGCAAGAGTTTTGTAGAAGTAAAATTCCTGTGAGATTTGGCTCTTAGGACTGAGGAGCTCCCATCCGACTAATTTTGGCAGTGGAGAAAGAGGGACCCAGCGTATTTTTAATGGCTGCATGTAGAGGGTTGATAACCATCTTCCATTCAAGGCTGAAGGGTGTTGGTACCTACAGCCCAAAAAGGAATAGAAGTGCTGGGCAAAATAGTGAGTGTTTGTTATAAAATTATGTCTGGGCAAAGGATTTCTGACTTGTAAAAGCTTGTATGGATTTTGCTGCTCCTGACATCTGGCTCCCACAGGATTTAAGAACTTTCATGGGACGAGACTATGCGAGTATGCAGTTCTTGCCATTAAGACTAATGCATTTCCTTCTAATGGCTTTGTTGTTATGAATCAGTCCCCTCGTGCACGTCCTGATGGTGGGTGTCACTTCTCACTGGCTCTGGAAAAATTGTGAGTGCTGATATGTGTGAAGAAGTCAATATGGGGAGGGGAGGATTATTCCTGAAGGATAATTTCAGGCTGGGGAGACTGGCTTCCCTTGATGTCCTCAACAGTCATTAGCAAGTGAGAGAGTCTTCTCCTGAGGGCCATTTTGCCAGCCTAATTCATGCTCTGGCTCCAAATTGTCCTCATGAAGAGCCCATCCCTATCGACTGCAGCAGTCTGTGGAGAGCAGTCTCACAAAGCTAAAATTAGTTTTTATGCAGACCCCTCCTACAAATAGGATGAATAGATGCACGTGCCTGTAGTGTTTGACAAATGTTTCCAATTTAAAAGAAAAAAAGTGAAACATGGAAACTTTTTCCATTAAAAGCGTGTGGGTTTTGGGGGAGGGTGGAGTGTTTGGATTTTTATTTTTTTGTTTAATTTCTTTATTGCAAGAAATAATTCTGGTGTGAAGTGGAGGTGGTGACTTCTTTTAGTGGATACTGGCAAGTATGTCAGCTTTTCAAAAGTGCTGCAGTAGCTTTACAGCCAAATAGAGATGTTGCCATTTGCTTGCTGTGAGCTGCATCTTCAAAAGGAGCTTTGCCCCCTGCAAGGGCAGCTGGGAGGCACTTGTTTTGTGATTCAGTCCCAATGCAGGATGTGAAAGTAAATTTTTTGCCATCTTTTTCGATGGACCCTGGGCACATTTGTCATGTTTTCCACGAACTGCAAGAAGTTACCTGGAAAGTAAAATGTATGGATTGCCCAAAGCTGTGCGGGTGTTTGAGGATTCTTCTTTAATGGTTCAAAGCCAGACCTGGCCTATGAAAGGTGCATGTATTGCAGGTCTGGGAGGTTGGTGCCCCTGTTCAGGTCCTGGTGTTATTCCATTGTCCAGCTCCCTTTTGTGACAAGCTTTGCTTTTAGCTTAGTCTTGCTGCTGCTTTAACTCATTCACCTTGCCAGAGTGGCACAGCCCAAATCTAGGGGGGGACAAACCATCTTTGTCACAAATATGTAACACCTCCAGTTGTTGGCAATGTGCAGAATGGTGTGGGGGTGGCTGATATTTGACCCCTTTGTTCTTTTCGTTTTTCTTCTTTTTTTTGGTTTGCTGGGAGCTTGACAAAGTACAGATGAAATGAAAAAAGACTGGAGAAGGGTAATGTAAATCACTTCAGGCATTCAAGTGTGTTTGTGATTATTTGCAGGAAGAGAGATGATTGTTGTTATTTAGTTTATGGGTAGAATAAAATATGATGAAATAAGTAAGCTCAGGGGGTTTTCCTTCACTTGCAGGATTATTTTCTGTGTATTTAATGGGAACTCCACTGCTGCAACAAATCATTGAAGGGAAATATTTAGTAGGAACCAAAGAAGGATTAGACTTTTATAGGAAAATAAATCACTTTCATAGTGAGTCTGACTACTGAATACCCACAGTGTCACTAGAGTTGCCAAGGCTTTCTTGCTTCAGGGGGTGAGAGAATGACCTGCAGGGGCTGGAAAAGGATTGTCTTCATGCAATATAACTTTCCATCCTTCATTGGGCATATCCTGCTGTTTGTTTCTGGCTACCTTCCCTTGAATTACCAGGTATTAGTGTGATACTCAAAAGGGAGTTCTTGAACTCTCTTGGCCAGTGATCTGATGAGGCATGACAGCTGCTAGGAACCTAAACAAATAACGAAGAAGCTAATTCTCTTCCTCCATCTAAAATTCTAATCTTGTTTGTGACATCATAATTGGTTGCCATAGGGACAATTATGGTGTTGTAAAAAGAGGATTAATGATGAATTTAAGTGAGGAATAAGCAGCTGGAACAGATGAACTTCTTAATAACTTCTGCCTCCTCTGAAAGCTACCGTTTTGTGCATAAAAATATAGTTCCAAATAAAGAATGATAGGCTGGAAGAAAGTCAGTAAATATGAACTAAAGGAGCAGTTGTGCATCCAAAACGATATTGCTCTAAGCTTCTGGGGTCTATCAGGATGCGGTGGTGTAAAGGAAATTTCATTTACATTAAGAGGTGCTAGAATGAGCAACAGCTCTCCTGTTTCACATGCACTTTCCAGGTGTGAAGCCACACTTTTCATCCTTACATGAATCTTTTGGTTGGTTTTTTAAGCATGGAGAATTATATGTAACTGGGGTTAATGTTCCGCTGGAGCTGATTTAGAAAATAAATATGGGAAACATGTTGGTTGTGATATGTAGAAGATAAATGAATTCTGGAACAACTTAATTGATTCCTTCGCAAGGGTGTTCTAAATCTTAGCAGTTTGTCTGCTTGGAATTGGTTGTATCAGGAAAATCAGGATTCCTGGAGCTAGAATATTTCAGAATAGGTTGTCTGGTACTTTAGCTTTTCCCTGCAACCTAAAGGCTAGGAAGGCTACTTAACTACATCAGGCAAATGGGGTTCTTGCACCCTAGTTGATGGGATCTGAACTGCTGTATTACATTTTTCCATGTGTCTGACTGTATGCAGTTTGTGAAGCAAAGTTTAGAAAAGTGCTGAATTACTTCTGCCGCGTATCTGTGCTGACTGCTTTGTCCTCTGAGGTGCATTCGCGTGTTCCCTCAGAGCCAGGCAGGCTCTGCTCGGCTTGACTGTTGTCATTGCTGTTTACTGCTCTGACCCTAACCACTCCAGCTGCCATGTATTAGCAGAAGGGTCATCAACAAGAATTATTAATACTTAACAGGGGACAGAAAGTAGTGTGAATAGCTGCAGGTGGTACTGGGGATGGACTCTCTGGCAAGAAACTGCCAGAGTGCTCTGTGTGGGTGTCTGTGCTTTTGTTTTGTATCTTGCTCTTGTGACATTTGCTTAGCTCTTTCTCTCTTCCTCCTTCTCACTCTTCTTGGTGCCTCTTTTATGAGCTGGAGGGGAACGTGTGTTTCTGCCCGCCTGGGATTGGAAAAACAGGGCTCCTGGTGGGGTTTCTGGGGATCCAGCTGTCTTGCTCATTGCCTCGATGTTGGTCCTTGCTGTGATTTTTGAAGAGGAGTAAGAATAGCACCATCTGGTTATTGCTGCTGGGCATTGGGGCAGAGCTGCTGTTTCACCCACTACTGCAGTGTGTAGGAATCCATACCAACATGCGCTGGCTTGCAGGCAGTAACCTGTACACCAGGTATCCCTGGGATGCTGTGCCAAGGTCACCCTCTGCCTCAGGGTGCTGGTGGCAGCTGAGGTTGGGCCTCTGTGGACCTGACCCTGCTCTTGGCCCATCTATCTGAAGCATTTTCTGGGAAGAATGACAAATCCTAGGAACTTCTAAAGTGGTTTTCAAAAGCCTGTACAGAAATACATTGATCCCTGCAGCGTAGCTGGGATGGCAGAGGGCAAGCTGTGCTCTTACCACAGGAGATGAGAAATTCGGGAATAAAGGCTGAACAGTGAATTTTCTGAAAGTTTCCTAGAATTGTAAATAGCCCTTTTGAGTACCTGCCTGGGGACATATGAGCTTGGGGCACCTAAGAGACTTTCCCTGGTTTTTAGGCAGCCTGAGGATCTTTATAGATCCAGCCTGAGGAGCACTATAAAGGATTTCAGAGGGTGCAGGGCAGGTAGGTGTGGATGCTCATACACTAACTGCTAGCTTCCTGGTACAGTGTTTCAGCCTGGTTCAGTCTTCTCTCTCAAAGCCCTTAACCTTTATTCCTTCTGGTTGAAGCAGTGTTTCATCTCAGTCTGACCTGTGCTCCTAGGCGGAGGATTTGATGTGCGACTTCAGTTAATTCAAGACTGAGATACCCAAGGAACTACTTCATTAATTCTCCATCTATGCTTATCCAGTGGTTGACAAGCTCTTCCCTATCCATATGGAGGCATGGGGCTCTGGCTGCCCCTGGCACACCTCAGCTCAGTGCCAGAATTCCCTGAGGTTTGTGCCAGGGACCTGGTGCTGTCTGTGCAGCGATGCCTGCTTGTGGGGACCTGGGAGCTCAGGGTGTGCATTTGGGAACAAGCTCTGCCCTAGCTTCTTGTCAGATGCAGTTTTCTCCCTTAAATCCTCTGTGGTTTGGAGACCTTGTCCTTGCAAAACCAAAGGGATTTTGTTTGTTTCCAACAGGCTGCACCACTTTCTTCCGTATCCAGTTACAGCAAAGGCAAGGTGTTCAGTGGAAAGGAAAAGTGTCTTGGTGGGAGTAGGAGGGGGTGAACAATGTGCTGTTCTGGTGCCATGGTTCAGCTGGGTTTGCTCCTGTGTTGCCTGGCAGATGTATTATGCGTGCTGTTGCTAATGTTGTGGTTTGACGCATCACATTAGTATTCCTGAGATAAAAAGAGGGTTGACTGGTCTGATATACTTCACTTTGTATACATTAACTGTAAGCGCTCTACATGTCAAACACTGGATAAGCGTATCTCACTTGTGGCTTGTAGATGTGTGCCTGCCTGCACATGACATGCAGTCAGTAAGAGGGCACAAGTATGTTTGTCTGAGCTGGTCAGGAGAACATTATTCACAAATGATCATATGCAGCTGACAAACTGTGGAGACATATGATAAATTGGACCTTTGGCTACCTCATAAAGGAGAAAAACTGAGCCTGACTCTCCACTGAGCACTTGCTGTGCTGCTGGGGCTGGCGATAGGGGTGTCCCTTGTGATAGGAGATCTTACAGTGTGTCTTACTGCGGGTGAGGAACAGGATGAAGCTGCTGCTCCCTTCAAAGAGGGCGTGAAATAGATTTGCAGGCTACACCAACTTCTCTCAAGGTCACCTTGCCCCTGAAGAGTTCAGTTGCTGCAGGGATGGGCACTGTCAGTGCTTTCTGCCTCCAGGCAGAGGGTTTCTAGAGACTGGTCCTGCCTGCAAAAGCACCTGCTGTAAGTGCAGGTCTTTGTGATCTCATGAGAGGTTAAGCACAGACTGAACTCAAAAACATGTGGGTGCAGCAGGTCTGGGTGCTGATATCTGCCAGGGCACAGCGGAAGTACATGAAGCCAGGGGAATTTTTCTGTCTGTTGGTATCTAGGAAGGATTGTGAGCAAGAATGCTTCATTGTATATGTTTGTATGGGCGTCTCGAGGTTCCTGCACCCTGCTTTCCGAAACAGCCAAGCCTGTTTTGACTGCTGTCACTTAAATTCGATTTCCAAAATTCTTTCCTCTCTTCTTCCCGTCTCCTTTTCATCCTATTTAATATGATGATGATGAAGAAACCCCACCCAGACCTAGTAAAACACTTCTTAAGTTTGAGATTGTGGATTTATATTTCTTATCTTCTGTGTGTAGAAGATGTAAGTTTGCTCCCTAGCAGGCAATCTCCCAGATCCCATTAATGTCTATGATCTGCTCTCCAGCTTCTTGGATTCCTCTGGAAAGCTGCTGCAGATGGCTTAGCTGAATCCTCATCACAGGAGCCTTCCCTCGGTCGGGGTTGTGTGGCTCTAACAGGGATGTCGAAGCTGCCCTCGCTGTTTGGATTGGGCTTCCCACGGGTGAAGCAGTAGCAGTTTATATCTGCCTAAATTTGGGGCTCACTTTTTAAGGCTTTGCTTTTTATCTACTTTAGCAGTATTGAGTAATAAGTTCCACTGCAAGTTATGTGTAAATGGAAAATTATTTCTTGATTCTTATTTCATTTCTGAAGTGGCTGTGTTCAGTTTTATTGTGAGGATTTTGATGAAGCTAAATGAGAAAAAGAACCCCCTCTAGCAAAATATCTCTTGTATGGACCCTCCTTTTCATCTGAATCTGGGAACATGAAAGTGCAAATCTGTCCCTTGCTGAAAAATTTCATTTCTGTTCTAATTTGTAATAGGTCTCTGGGTGCTGAAACAATTTTCCTTTCTCTGCAGATTTACCCTGAGCATTTCTCAATGGGCTGGAACTGAATAAATGTTTAAAGTACACTTTGCTTTCTCCTTTCTTTCCCCTTACATGTAGTACAAGGATATGGCTAAGCCAGTTGCTGACCAAAATGAGCTGTGGAGATCAAAGTGTTAAATGTGAGTCAGACTATCTTGCATTAGAGGGTGAGTCAGCTTTGATTTTAAAAAAGAGATTTTAAAGAAGCTCTTTGGAAAAAATGCTGAATGGAAATATTTTAGAAGAGTCTCTCCGTCTCTGAGAGAAGATGGGGATTTAATTATCTCCATGCAGAAATGATAGCAAGTGTTAAAAGTAGTGGTAATAATGAGATCACTCTAAGTTGAAGGTGCTTCTCTGGGAGTACCATGCCCAGTGTCCTATGTTGGTCACTTACAGCCGAGGCAGCAGTTATTCAAGGTGAACTTACTCAAGGTGAAGGTCAGAGGTGCAAGCCTAGGTTAGTGAGTACCTTGGCCCAGCTGATAGACAAATGTGAGTAATGGGATGTCCCGGGAAGGAAAAAAACTGAACTGCTACTTGGCTGAGCTGGCTTAGTGGCCTTTGGAGCTGGGCTTGAGAGCTGACACTGTGGAGGCTTGGGTGGCAAAGCCTGGTAGAGCTGTGGAAGGTGGGATGCTGTGATGGCCTCATGAGGAGGAGACTTCTTTTTGTGTGCATTGAAGCTCAGCCATTTTGGTAGGAGGTTAGTGGGTGTTAAGGGGAAGGGTTCATTTACGGAATACAAAGATTGAAGAGTTGGCAGGCATCTATGAAAGGTTTTTGCTCTCCAGATTAGTTATACCTGCTTCCCGTGTATCACAGTATTATCTTTTTGGCAAAAGTATGGTTAGCCCAAAGGGATAATCCTCAATTGTAAAGCCGGGAAATACCAGCAGAGGAGAGCTGGTAATGTGTGACACAAAATAGCAAATGAGCCAGCTAAACAGCCATCTAAATTCCCAGTAGAAAGAACATATTGATAAAAAGAAGAAAAGCTGCCATTAGCATGGGATGGACTATTACTGTGCACTGTAAATTAAGTATATTTATTCCTGAATCCACTCTTTTTGTGTGACTATAAGCAAAGCTCCATTTTATTTCTAAGATGAATACGGTAGCTTCTTCCTACATGTGTAAAGATGTACCAGCAAATTGTAGTAGTGTATTATTATTATACTGTGTTACAAAGGTAAGTGTTATTATGTGCTTTGCCTGACATTGTAGCATTTCATAATGAGTAACAACACTTAGAGCTTTTAGCAAAGCCACAGTGGTTGTTACCTGGTTTAGGCAAAAGCAAGGGATTATTTATTTCCTACTCTAAATCTTGATGCTCAGGTTCCCTGAGATTTCAGAAGGATCTGGAAATTGCATGGGTTTTGCTTGCTCTATTTTTACTTGCTGTCCTGACTGTCATTGTCAGGTCCTCCATGGAAGAAAATAAGTCAGGGAGGTTTTTGGTGTTCTGTTTTGTTGTTTTTTTTTTTTTTTTCCTTTTGTAATTACTCATGTTTTGACCTAAATATAAAAAATGGGGAGGGAAGTGAAGCCTACTGATATGACAATGATTCCAGTAATATCTCAGAAACCACTTCTTCCCCTCCCTATCTTTTTCCCACTTGAGTACCCTAGGGCAGTCACAGGGCAGTCCTCAAGCTTCCCTGGGTCTACTGCTTTCCTGCCATTGTGCTGGGCATCTCCTGCAGCTGGCAAGAAAGGCGAGCATTGTGTGCCGGGGGCAGGAGGTGTGAGAGCCAGAAGAGCTTCTCAAGTATGTGGGACAGATGGAAAGACAAGCATCCTTGGAACACACGGAGGTTGGAAGCTTTCATATATGCTTGTGTGTATATATATGCATATGGTTCAAGCTGTCATGTATATATATCTGCGTGGACCATCTAAATGGTCCTTGTTGTAATGGGTATGTCAGCATGTTGTCCATATCTGTACAATAACAAAGTTTCTGTAGTAGAGTAACAAAAATACTCTTTAAGGCTAAAAGGTTCACCCTTTTGGTTTCTGTCATGGCAATTTGAATGGAGTGCTAAAGAGGAAGTTTCTGTTTACATGTCATCAAGGACTAAGTGACTTTAGATGTATGAAGTGCAACATTGGAAGTGCTGAGGTATAAGAGAGGACTTTGCAGACTCTGAATAGCACTTTTAATAATTTATGCCATGAAGTGCAATAATTTTAGAGAGGTTTTGACAAGAGCAAGTGGACCCAAATTTGTCTGTACCTGAGAATGCAGTTCGCTTAATGCTTCTGATCTCTGTCCTTCACCTGCAGTCAGGGTGTGATGTTCTGAATGTGGCAGGTAGTCTCTGCTGCTGATCTGCTGGCAGCAGGTACAGGATGCTGGACTACTTTCAAACTGCTGATGCATTGAAGCGAGCTTTTCTCTGTGCCTGCCCTTTGGTTACCTGAGTGAATAGATCAAGCAGTCATGGTTATTCCCCACTTGGTTTTCCAGTGGGGTGGAATTCTTACGGTATTCCCTTGGGTTGGCTTTCCTGTTACCCTCCTTCTTGTGTTGAAATAAACCTGGGTTTGAGAGCAGCAGAATCAGTTACTTCAGAACCCCTCAAATTTATTTGTAACTCCTCATGGTCAATACAGACAAATTATGGTGATTTGGAAGATGGAGTGATGAGTTTGCAACAGCCACTGCTCAGAAGGTATTAAATACAGAGTAATTTTGCACCAGAGAGCCCAAATTATTAGTTCCTAATTTTTACTAGAGTCATAATATGGGGTGTTGCTCTTCATAAATGTTATTTAATTAATAACTTCCTTGTCTTCTCTTGCCTGCTCAGTTGAAAGATGATGCCCTACAAAAGGTTTGACACTTCTCCTGACATCCCACTCACAGGCAGCAACTGAACATCACAAGCCCCCTCTGTCCTGTATTCTCAGCTATTAAGCCCTCGTGCTGCGCGGCAATGTTAACCCATCAGCTCACTAGTTCCCACTTCTCTTACTCTACTGCTTAGATTTCTTTGAGCAGGTTTTTATTCAAGCCTTTTCCTGTCTCTGTCTCAGCAGCATCCCCCATTGAAAACAAAGACTGACTCAGTATTAAAGCCTATAGGACTAATTCATTCAGTTTTGTCCTCATATCATGTCTGATTTGGTATCTGTCAGAACAAACTGAGTTGCAGTGATTACTGCTGTTACTGGGTTGGACTCGATTGCCTAAATGTCATTTTGAGGGATATTGTCTTGATTTAACATGTGTAGATGACTGTATAAGCAGCTGTAGCTGTAGTCCAAGACTGCACTGTAGTCATGTTCGTCTTGTATTTTTCAAGTTTCACTGAATTTTTATTTTTGACATCTAAGACAAGAGATGGCAGTGTAAAACCTGAAGTGGCATTATGTTTTGTTTTAATTTCTTTGAATGTAGCATTTCTCTAAAGTGACTTGCTCAGCTAAGTATATAAGCACTTGGTGTTGGGTTTTTAAAGTTGGGAAGGTCTACTATCGTCTAACAGGAAATCAAATTTTATCTACCTGAATATAATACAGCAAAAAATGTTTTGGGTCTTTCTCATGTTCTTAAAAGAAAATCAATCCCATTTCATGATTATGACCCAAGAGCCATAAAATTCAGCCTTCTATGGCATTAGCTGTGAATTTCGTTTTAAAAATTTGATAGCTTGCAGTGAAGATTTTACTAGATCTGTGCGCTTTTCCCCCCGGTTGTTCATAGTGATATAAAGTAAGTGCGTCTAATGTTCAGATTTCTTGTTGTGGTACAAGATGAGGAAAATCTTGTTGGCTTGGTCTATATGCTCTTCTTAAAATGCGCCTGGGACAGAAAACCTGTTTGCTTTCATCCCCAAAATTATGTGTATTGGAAATATTTATTTGACCTCTTCCTGTGAGCTAGGTTATGGCAGGGCTGCTGTTGGAAGTACTGGATGTTTCAGATGCAGTATGGTCCAGACCAAGACCAGCAAGATCTTGGTCTTGTTTTGGTGGTTTTGTTTTCTCCTTTGACATCTGCTTTGTGCTCCTCTTGGCTCTGTGAGGAGCTGCAGTAGTTGGGGACTGATGGAGTGACACTTCCTCTAGTGAAGGAAGTGAAAATTGATGAGTTTGTGTTTTGCTGGGGGTGTAGGAAAGGTATATTGTATGGTACACAGTATTAATTCCTCTGGGAGGTGTTGTTTCTGGGTTTTGTCTGTCTGTCTCAGATCCTGGTGTATAGCTGAACTGAAGACAGGCCTGAAGGAGGGGAATGGATGTGTCATCTATTCTGACTTTACACAGTGGTGATGATAGCAGTAGCTTTCTTGGAAATATCACTTATGGGGATGGGAGGTTGTAATGCTGCTAGAGACATCAAGTAGCCAATTTTAAAGCTGTTGTGTACTTAACCCTCCTGCCCCAAAACATACGACTCCTCCCCCTTCTCTGAATCCCAGATCTCCTGCTCTATTTTGGGACTTGATTGATCATAAACTTCCTGAAATAAGGGAGAAGGCTCAAGAAGGATGTTAAATTTGGATATTCAAAGATGTTAATTGCAATAGAACCCATTTCCTGATGAGAGCTCTTCTCCACAGAAAAGTCATCTCATCATTGTAGAAACACCACCATAATTAACAGGAGCTGAAGCACTTATTGGCAGCTCATCAGAGAGGCTTAGGTTAGCATGTGTCCAGATGTCAGTACCTCCTTCTCTTGCAGGAATATCATCTTCAGGCTCAAAGATGTCCTGGATTATCTGCTGCCTCTCTCCTACTGCTTGATGTCTTAACTGTTCTCTGAATAGTGAAAGTCTGTTTCTTCCATCCAGTTATCAGAGCCAATAATCATAATGACTAAGCATCGGTTTGAGCAAAGTAATCCAGCAGCTTTCCAGGGTTTGAAATATGCAGTCCAATACAAAAATCTGAAGAAGTGAAGAGGGTAACCTTTCTCCTATGTCTTTTTTCCCTAGCTCTGTTTCCCTCTGTTATGTGCAAAGCTTATGCTGCACATTTGGACACAGAGAAGATAAAGTGCCTGCTTCTGGGTGAGGAACAAAATGAGTCCAACTCCAGTTATCCAGAAAGCAGACTAGTGCAGGGCAAATCAGAAACCCATTCTAGTGGAGAATGGGTTGCTGTACAATTAGTAAAGGATCTTTTGCCTGAGATGGATCACAGTTCAAATTCCCTCCTACATCTCCAGCAGAGTCACTCTCTTGTGCACACCAAAAATTGGTCAGACCTAGAAGCCTTTGCTCAAGAAATACCTTAATGTTGGAGCAGAAGTGGCACATGTCAAATACAGCTGTAAAGATCTGAGAAACCACAAAATAAATGTTTGCACAGAAAGTGAAGCCATTTGCCTCACTCCAGGTTTTCCAGCATTTTGCCAGTGGTTATTAAATGAAAACATACAAAAGTATGCAGCAGAAGTGAACACTCTCTTTTAATCAGTACAAAAATGTGACATCAGATGTTTCAAAAAGTGACTACATTTGGTACAAAGGATGCAGAATGTCTCTTTAAATCTGATATGTGCACTACTCCTGCTTTAACTTCCTCAACCATTTTCCCTAGTCCCACCTGATGCTGCCAGGATTAGAAATCTGTCCCCGTTCCTATAGAAGTGACCTGCAGCTCAGCAGGCCCCCAGCCTTCTCAGTCCATTTGTGATCCAGGCAGACAATTCTCCCTGCATGTATCCCTGAATGTCAGGAACATATTTTCCTCTTCTAGCCCTCTTCTGCATGCACATCCCACTCCTCCCCACCTGTTGCTGGTTGTGGAAAAGCAGGAACAAAAGCAAGTGTGAGCATGTGAGCAGAGCTCTCTACAGCAGCAAAGATCTGAGCAAATCCCCAGCTTTGGCAAAAGCCTATTTTCCCCTTCAGTGCCAATATTTCTATGCAGCTCATGGTCCTTCTACTGACAGAATAGGCAATAGGATCTAGGGACTGGAAGGACTGTTTCCTTGTCTTGCCTCAGCCTCTGTTATGCCTAGAGTGATCACCCAAATGCTACTGCCTACAGAGCATCCATAGTCTGGTAGGAAATTAGGGTAACTGCTGGCCCTAAAACCTGGTGAGGGACTTTTGTTGCCTGAAACCTCTTAAAGCAGGAGTAAATAGTGGTACACAAATTCCTCTTCTTGCATGGGACAAAGCTTTGCCGAGCTAAGCAGGCATAATGTTCCAAAACCAGTTCATATCACACCATGACTGTGGTCTGTGCACAGCCCATGGGTCAGACCTAGACCTATGTAGCACATGCACTCAGCTGCAACACTGTGGCCTCTCTACGTCATGTGTCTGGTCATGGATAGTTTTCTGTGTGTGACAAGCCTTGACTTTGCTGAAAGCTGTGCTGGGGGAAAGACCCCAATAAGAAAGGTCTCCTATCCCAGACCTGTTTGTCCTGGTGTCTGAAAGCATCAGCTCACAACAAGCTGCCTGAGAGAAGCCGGGAGAGCAAGTAAAGGTTGTGCTCATTTGGAAGGGTTTTGACTGGCTCTGTCATCTGAGGATGGGGGAGTGCAATAACTGTAGGAGGAAAGTTGGATGAGAGGGGGTGGTTGGGGGAGGATTTTACATATGTGCAGGAGTATGTGCCTTAATGCATTGAGTGTGTTGGAGGTGAGGAACTAGAAAAAGAGAAGTTATCTTAATAAGTCTGAGTCACTGAGGGAGTGGGGGTGGTGGCAGCGAAGACTTAGCACAGCAGGGATTCATAAACTGAGGAGCACCTTGTGAAAATTTTGCATGTGCTGAGTTGTGGAAAGGAAAGCAATGAAACGGCTTTGCCAAGCTCTCACGAAGCCCTCAAGCTCTTTGCAATGCCCACCCATTTCTTTCTGGTCCTTACATCTTGAGTGTGTGAAAGTAGAGCGTGCAAACCTTCTGAGTTTAATTTCAAATAAACAGCAAATGATTAATGCTTACTGAATAAATCTTGCACAGTTTTCCCCTCGGCCCTGGCCATCTCTTTCTAGTTCAGATACAAAGTCAGAGGAAGCTCAGTTGTTTTAACTGAGTTTCTTTTAAGGTTGTGCAGCTATGAATCTCTGAGGAAAAATGGAGGTGGGAGGCTCATGGGGATTGAAGCAGAAGAAATAACCCCCACAATGTTTTACTGCGGATTTGTGCACTCTGTCAGTCTGGAATATACATTACTAAAAAGGGCTAGCAAAGCCATCTGGGATTGCTACGTGCACCTCTTCAAAAATGCAGCCTTCATGGAGAAATGGCAAAAGCAAAGTAGAAGGGAAAAGGGAACTTAGGTTGAATTTAAAAAATTGCTTTCCTGAAGAGCAAGGTCCATGTTTCTTAAGGAAAAGAGACTTCTGACAGAGTAAAGATTAACATAAAGTAGGAAGTTGCAACATCTTCATCCAGAATATGAATGAACCTTAGGTGATCTTTTACTTAATGTTATTTTATTCACTTGTCTCCTTTCTGTTTTCGGGCCTGACCTACACCTGCATAAATATAACCAGAGAGGGCTGCTTGAGTGCTGTTTCCAGCCCTCTTGGGAGTGAGAAGTAGCAGGAATGTCGAGAAGATCCAGATCCTAAGACATTACAATTTGGCAGAATATGGACTAGTGCAGCTATAGTCTGCATTAGTAAAGTTGGATATTTGAGTCTTCCCCAGATTTATGTCTGAACTGTGAACTTAAAGGGCTGATAATTTAAGAAGGTATATCTCTCAGAAAGCAGGCGGATGCCTAGCTGCAGTCCTGCTAAGTAGAGATGTAAGAGCATTGTGTGTGCTGGACAAGCAGGAGACCTACGTGCAAAGCACAGCAATAGGGCAACTGATTGTAAATTACACTGTAACAGCAGCTGCTTCTCTGGCTCCAACTTGCCAGAGCCACTGGATCATTCAGCTAAATGCAGGCCAGCCCAAGACTCAAATTAGCTAGAAATCAGCAGTCCAGCTGCTTTCAGAGTTGTGCCCTTATCCTCTGCAGTCAGGCTGAGCTTTGCAAACTCTCCCATAAGAACAGTGATTCGTATGCCAGTGAACAGATGCTGAAGATCCCTGGATATGCCCAAATGACCGGTGTCTGAGTTTTTTCGGTTGTGGTGTGAATGAAGGACTACCTAGTTATTACAGTTTCAGGTAAATAGGATCCTGGTTTGCTAGCCCGCTTCAGTGTTGCATGCAGTAGGGAATTTACCCTCTTGAGATTCCTTTTGTGCCTGTTCTTTCCCATCTTGATGCTAAGAATTTTCCACGTCTTTTCTTCCATGTGAATGAACAAGACAGCAACAGTATGTCTCTGGATGATATTTGTCTCATTAGAAAGCGTTCTGAGGGGAAGAACAGCTTAAGAATCTCTGCATTTAGCGTACGAATATGCCTGCTGAGATGGAAAGCATGGTTCTATAGTGCATAGACTATTGCACGTGCGCACAAAATCAGGCAGCTTTATTCCTTCACCCAGCATTCCTTGCTACTTCAGTTCCTTGTCTGTCTTTCAAGCAAATACATGGGAAAAGAAGGAAAGGTGTCTCTAAGTGGGAGTTACCACCTTCTAAGTATTGGCTTAAGAACAGCTGAAATAAGGTTCGTTTGCAACCTACATAATTCTGACCTAGATCTATGGTCCATAGAAAGGAAAAAACCTGCTTCATGTTAAGAAGCTCTAGGTCACTGCAGACACCTTGTCTTTTTGATGTTTCCTGTGTGTTTAGCTTCCTGTGCTTTCCATTTTCAGTTTTCAGCCCTGAAACGTTTTTTTCAGGGTTGTTCACTCACTAATGGCATTAAAATCTCACTGCTTAAGTGCAGTGACATAGGACAAGGCTGATGTTGGGGACTGCAACATCAGTGGGAGGTCAGTGGGAGGTGTCATGGGAAGTGCTGGAAAGCTTTCATCTGAAATAATTGGGATTAGTATTTCTGCCGTTGTAGCATTTGGTTCTCAAGCTGTGTTGTCCTACCTGTTGCTCTCTGTCTTGGCTCTGATTCCTCTGATATTTGCCGAAAGCAGAGACACACATGCCTAATGCACTCTCCTGCATCATAGTGGCTGCTTCTGCCAAATTCTGGATTTTGGATGTGAAAGCTCATAGGAGCTGTGGAGAAGGGGAGGAAAGCAGGGTTGTCAAACACATTCTCCTCTTTTGAGCTCTCTTTACTGGGGAGGGAGGGTTGAATGGAGGAGAGGGACTGAGCAGCCCATAAAGGAGAGTACTGATGCCAGTTTATTTAGAAGCAAAACAGATAAAGATTAGGGTTCCTATGGCAACTGGCAACCAGCAGAAGCACCTCAAAGATTTTGGGAGAAAGGGGAGAGGTAATGAAATGGTTTAGCATAAGGCCCCGACATTTTGGGTCAAAAAGACCATTTCCCAGCTGCATCAGAATCATCAGCTCATTTGCTGAAGAATGACATTTCTTTGTGACCAGCACCAAAGGCAGAGCACAAATTCTCCGTGTCAGTTTAGCTGGGCCTTAAAGTTGTGAGGTAGAGTATTTTACAGAGAGCCCTGAGATATGTTCCCTCTCTGTGTGGACTGAAGGAGAGGAGTGGAAGATGGTAGATGATGAGGGGGAGATGAAGGTGCCACAGAAGCTGAGTGGCACATGCAGAAGAGGCATTAACTAAGGCTTGTGGATATGATGTCTATTTGTCACCCCCTACTCTGGGAGGTCCTAGGAGCCATGCTGCTTCTCCCAGGTCTGAGGAAGGTTGGAGACCAGCTTTCTTCTCTGGTCTTAAGACCGTCCCATCTCAAAATCAGAGAGGACAGGTGTATGTACAAGCTTGCTCTTGCAGCAGAGAACCTAAAGTCTTAGTTTTGTTTTGTTCACGCGTTGGTGGGGTGTATTGGCTTGGGTTTTCTTGCCACAATGCTGAAGTAGCTCCAAGAGCCTTGATGCTTATGTGTGTTCTCTTCTTGATGCCAGCCTTCCTGCTGAGAACAACATCTCTCACCAGGTATTGTGGTTTTTCCATTTTGAGTTAAAATGCCAAAGCATGTAGTCATTTGATTCTGAGGGTGAGGGGGGACTGAAAGAGGTTAAGTATAGCTTTTGTTGAGATCAGCACTGCATGGAAAATAACCACCTTTGTACAACATCAAGGGTCTGTATTGAAGGTCCTACTGAATGGCTCCCTGATCAACTCCCGCCTTGGGAGACTGAGTGATTTCCTTAATCAGATTTTGTGTGTTGATCTCACTTTCTTGATTTTTTTATTTTTTTTAATAGCTCATTTTAATCATGCCCTTCTGTCTACTGGAAAAAAACCATACCTCACACTGAGAAAGAATTGTATTTGTCTTTGGCATCTGGTGGTTGGCATAGGTTCCATCAGAGCTCATGTTACTGCTGAGCAGTGGATACAGGGCAGCGTTCCTTGTTCATCCTGGAGTATGCACACACAGATACACACCAGTTTGTGCTGGCAAGGGTGTGAGAGAGAGCCTGTCAATCAGCCTCTTCTGAAGTCTGAAATTGGGTTGATATTGTTATTCGTGGAGCACATAGCAGGTTGTGAGCTTGTCCCACCAGAAAGAGCAGTTTGAGTTGTGTGATACAATGTGCATCTCTCTTCTTGAGCATTGGCCATCTGGGGTTAAACTATATGGCTCATCCCAGGTTAAGAGAGCACATGGAGGATGAGAGACAGCAAAAGACTGCATGTAGCAGGACTGAGGAATGTATAGAGTTTACAGATATAGATATGTAAATAGCACAGGGGGATACAGGGGTTTTACTCCTGATTAGGAAATATTATGTTTAAAATTTTGATAGGTTAAAACTCTTAACAAGAGGACTTATCTTACTGTAGTTAAATGTGGAGAGGGTGGATGGGGAATGACTGGGGAAAGGAAAAGGGTAGGAGATGAGAAATATGCAGTAACATGATGAAGGGAGCATTTGAGCCCAGAGAAGGCTAATACAAGTACCTGAATAGAATTCAGGAAAATGAAATATAATGAGAAGTTTTGAAACTGGGTCGAGGGGAGAAAGGCACAATGCATGCTGTGTGGGTAGGAATGAAATGGGGGAGTAGGAACTGAACAGGATAAAAGGGGAAGGGGGAATGGTTAGCGGAGAAAATGAACTGAGTAAGAAAGGGAGATATTTGTAAGGCAATGGGAAGGAGGAGGTTTTAATGGAGAGGGTAGAAGAAGGAAGGTAGGCAAAGAAACTGAGTGTAATGGGAATACTGAATTAGAGATGTGTGTGGGGAGAATATCAAAAGGTGGGAGCAGGGAAAGGAGAAAATACCCTATTAGCTGGAGAAAGCAAAGAGACATAGCATTCCTTTTAAAATCTGAGGGGAAGAGGAAGAGCTAAGGTTAATTGGAGAGCTGTGGACATCAAAAAAGATGGACAGGAAAAAAAAGAATAGAGCTATTAAAAAAAAAAAAGTGGGAAAATAAAAGGAAATGAAGGGGGTGGAGAAAGGAAGGAAAGCCAAGGGTGACAGTGTGCTGCAGTGCAGACACTGTGCCATTAGAAGCTCCTCAGATAGGCATGTTCCTGTGAGCTCCTGTATACGCTTATCATTGTATTCCCTGTGAACCTGTAAAAACCCTCATCTCCATGAAAGTAGGCAGCTGGGACACAAATGCCTTTCCTAAAGGAAGTGGAATATCCACAGCTACAGTGTATGCCTGTCTTGGCAAGCTAAGAAAAATGTCCTCCATACTGCCTCTGTCCGTACATTTGCTACATAAGTTTAGGGTCAAGGCACACTTAAATTGAAGTTTACAATGTGTTTCTGCTGTTCAGAGAATGCCCTTAGTGTGCATAGGACTGGGTAGCATGCATAGTTTTGAGTAATTTGTACAAAGGCCTGACTTTAAAGACTTAGGTGGTAGCAGCTAATGCTCTCAAAAAGCAGATGCGATCTGTATATCCAGAGTGGCTGACAGGCTGAACCATACAGTACACTATAATGTCCTGTGACTGATGTCCAGACTATCCTGGGAGGGAGCCTGTTGTCATTCTCTTGCTTGTCTTGGCTGCTCTGGGGCAGCCATGGCAAGCTGTGGCAAGCAGAGCTATAGGGAATTACCCGTTAGCTCAAGCTGCCCTGCCAGTAGTAGCAAAAACCAGGAGGGTGTATGGGATTCTCTTGCAGAAATGTATTCTTGCAGCAGCAGTGATGTGCCTAGAAATGCCACCACTTTATGCCAGGCCTCAATGCATCTTACACTCTGAATGAATTCATGAGTATAGCCTGCAATATACTATTTCTCCCTTGTTCTAGTCTGCCAGCAAAACTGTACTAAGGAAAGCTGTGACACCTACCCTAGGCACTCACTTGTGGCTAAACTGTCAGAGAGGGAAGTGCCAAATACACGCTCTGATTTGTAAGCACTGAGAAGGAATTCTTCTAGAGGGGATTGCAGCCGGTCAACCCCTCTGCCTACCAGGCCTTTTATAAATTTTCCATTTATAGCCTTTATCGTCAAAGATTGAGTCAACAGAGTAAGTGGTGGATGGGGTGAGGCCTTGGGGCATCTTCAGCCAGAGCTGTTTGTATGGAGTTTAATACTGGTGTGACTATGATTCTAAGCAAGGCTTCTGTTTCCCAGCCTTAGTTTCAGCCTACCTGATGTCTCACCTCGCGCCTTCTGACCTCTAGTCAGAAGATTTCCTTCTACAATTGTCACTGTCAGGAGCAGGTTTTAGTGCGTCACTCCTTCAACTTTTACTCACCTTTTCTTTGGGAAACTACTTTTTTCCTTCATCTGGAAACATTCCATTCCAGTGCAGAGTACACAGACGGAACTGGGATTCTGCGTTAGTGGTAACTTCTGGATTTTCAGCCCTGTTTGAAGTTAAATTAGGTGTTATATTAGAACTACATCTGAAATGCAGAATTTCAGTGGTGGGCTGAACATGAGTGGAAATCAATCACACCTTTGCCTAAGCCAGAGAAAAATGCCTGCTTGTGTGAGGTGTGCAGGCTTGTGTGCCTGTCAAAAACCCTATTTTTAAATTTTTTGAAAAGATGGTGAAAAAATCCAATAAAGATTAAAACAAAGGAATAAAATGTGGGAATAAAGGCTTGGATGGGATTGTGCTGGCCATTGGGTCCTGTCCTTGTGGACATAGGTAACCATATAACAATTTCTCAGTCTGGATTTGGGGAGGAGGGGGAACACATTTTTGTGTATTTTAAATTGTAAGGAACACTTACATCCCTGTAGCAAGATGAAGCTCTTTAGCACAACTTTTGAAAGACTCTTCTATGCCACAAGGAGCCATCTGACATGTCAGACATTGCTGGTCTCCTGGGCCCTTGAAAGAGTGGGTATCTGAGGGTGAAAATACCCACATGATCTTGGGGAGATGCACAATACCATCTGTTGGAAGGAAGGCTGGGAAAATCCCAATGGCTTCTGCTGGTGTGAGCTTGTGGGAAAGCCGTTACTGATCTTGTGATGGTGATTGCTTCAGTCATGGTTGTATGAGCAAGACACTAGTCAAAAAGCTGAAGGTTTAACTGTGTGGTTAACAGCACCAGTGCTCTCCCCACAGCATCTCAAATAGTGGTCTTTCATTGTAAGGAGGACAATCAGTATAGAAATTAAAAGAGTGTAAAATGGGATTTCTACCCTATGACATCCATTAAATCTATTAAAGTAAGCCAAGAATCATAAAGGAGGTTAATTTGTTCTCTTACATAATCTCAAAATAAGAGCATAATCTATTGAGACTCCTAGCACTGATCCCTGCTAAACTGCCTCCCACTCTTTTGGTGGTGTTAACCACTTTGTGCAAGTTTAACAAAGACTGGAAAGGTTAGTTTTCTCCACCTGATCCCCGCCTCTCTGCTACTGTAAGATGAACCTGTATCCTTTCATCTCTAAATGGGTTTTAGCTCTCCGCAGCTGGTATTGGTGCAGCTGCGTGTAAAACCTCTAGTGTCTTACTTGTGAGTGCTGCTGGTTTGTATTGAACCAGCACTTTTGTTCTAGGACATTCTCGTGTTTGTTTTGGACATTAAATATTTAAAGCTTCCATTTTGGTGTGTAGTTTTTGGCTGGTGAGAGGAAAATCTGTTTGAATGCTTTTCTTCTGTGTGTCCCCAGCTGTGTGCTTGCCCTGCAGCACTGGCTAGGTAAGCAGTTTTATGAAAGGGAGGGTTTTTTCTTTGGTTCCTGATGCAGCTTCTCTTTGTAGCTTCAAGCTACAAGTTTCACAGGATGAAATCTCCACCTTATGCAGATCTCTGGAGCTTTCTAAAGAAAAACTCCTCCTCCCACTCCTCAGGCTCCTGTGGCTTTGTACCACTGCTCTCTTTGTGTGCCGAGTGCTTGTCACAGAGCTGCCTGGAGACTTGAGTTAGATTCTCTTTGTTTACTCCTCCCTGTGGTCTAAGATGCTGCTTTTGTGTCATGACTGGGCGCTGTGTGTGATGACAGCTCTGCCATGGTAAACTGTGAGAGGCACATGGTTTCTGTAGTGGAAGTGCCAGATTTTCTCCATCTCAATATTTGATTGAGAACTGGGACAAAGAATTGATTATTTTCATTCCTGAAGTCCAAAACGGCTTTCAGACTGAGATTACCACCAAGAAAGAAAATGAGAAAGACCTGAGTTCATCAGCTCTGAAAAGGCAGGTAACTACTGTGACAACAAAACCAGCGCTGATCCCCAGCGTGTGCTGGAGCAAATGCGTAGCGCAGCTTTCCTTAGGCAGGAGGAATTTTAAACTGCTGCTTGCCTCATTTGTACTGATGAAACATATTTGGCTGCTGGTGAGTGAGACCTGGCAAATAGAAACAGGCTGCATTAGTGTCTGTAGTGGGAAGGAGCTAAGAATTTCCAGAAATAAGCATTATACATTAGGGGGGGTGGAAATAATCAATCTTCAAAGCGCAACTGGACAGAATGACTAAGACAAAAATAGAATAACATTTGCCCTAATCCACGAACAAGTAATTTTGGAGCTTACACCGTGTTGGAGTAGCTTTTTGTAAAAGGGAGACAAAATGTGCAGAGTGGCACATGCTTGTGCTTAACTTCCACCGGCAGAGGTAGAAATTATCCAAGGAAGCTAACAGTACTTCTCCTCTGATTCAAGGCAGCAAATACCATTTGGTTGTTGAGGGACAGGTTGCTCTGAAAGCCAAGTTGTTATTTATATGCTCTGCAGACTGAATGGGGAGGGCCTGGGAGGCGAGCTGTGCAGTGGGTTGAGGCTGCCAGGTGAACCATGCAAAGGTAATCTCTACTGCAGGACCGAAAGGGTCAGTGGGGAGGGTCACTAGCAAGAAGGTGTAGTCAGAAGGCAACTGCATGTGGAGTAGCATATCTCCTCCAACCTCTGGGGGTGGGCCAAGCAAGACAAAGGATTTTCCAGCTGGAAGCCTACCTCTGGTGTATGGGATCAAGGGCAGATCAGGAGGTTGCTCCAGAAGTGTCCAGAACCCACCAGTGATGAGGCTGGAGGTTTTGCTGCTGACTCAGTGACTGAGGCAGCCTGTGCCTCCTGCCAGCTGTGCAGAGGCAACTGTGATTTCCCTGCACTTGCCGACTGACAGTCTTTGCCCTCCAAGCTCCCGAGCATGAGCACTTACGCTTTGCAGAGACACCTTGGGACTTAGAGCAATTGAATTTTGCTTTATTCTCTGTGTAGCTCCCGCACGCTGTGCTCAGCAAAGAGATCTTGTAACCCTTTTAAGCCCTGCAGCAAAGACACCAGCACCAGCTAAATTTTTTGAGCCTCATGTTCGCCACTAAAAAAAGGGAAAAAGTAAAGGCTTTTAAACTGTGCCTTGCAAACTATGGCAAAGGTTTTGTAAAGTGTGTATTTTTAGCATGTCATAAAAGCCCCAATTTTATTTTTATCCCTTCAACCTCTGCAAAATTAATTGAAAGCATTTTACCTTGCTCTCCTTTGCTTCCCTGACTTTCAGAAAGTAGCTAACTGTAGGACCCAGGATGGACGGCATCGTCAGATGTTGGGAAACGCTGGCCATGTTGTGTGTCTATTTATAGTAGGTATGCGTCTAACCACCTTGTTGTTCTTTTCTTAGCATCAGCTGGACTTAGCTCAGTTATCAATTATCCATGAAGCTAATGATAATACAAGGAAAGCTATGTAAAGCAGGTGCTCAGAGGAGGGAGAAAAAGGGGAGGTGGGTGTCAGGACAGGACAGTGAGAGATGAGGTTTTAGGAACTGAAAAAGATCCTTTTTCTCAGCCTAAACCCCCTTATTATCTGTAATAATACAACCATAATTAACAACAAGGTGCCTGCACAAAGTCATTGTACCTGCTTTCATCTGGTATGTCCTTCCCAAATGTTATTTCCCTCATATATTTTCATTGCATTGGCAATCAAAAGCAGTGGTTTTTTTTGTTTTTTTCCCCTTCCCCCTCCTTTGCTGTTAATAGACCTTAAGCTGGCTGTTCTCGTGCCTGCTCTCTGTCCTGGGTTCTGATTTTTGGGCTGGTAATCGCAGGTTCTAGTTTTCCTGTGGAAAAACTGAGCCTCTGGTATTTCTCTCACTGGGAGAGCTGGTGTTTCCTCTTTTGCCTCCATTTCAGAGACGATTTTGCATGTAAAGACCCTGGCTCTGTAAGGAGAAAGAAGCAAACAAAAGGGCATCGTTCCACTCATTGCCAGTGTCAAAACTCATTGTCAGTTATTGATCAGCCTTTGAGTTTTGGCTTTTTTGTTGGTTGTGTTTTGTGGAATATTTTTTTCTTTTTTTGGCTGGCTTGCCTTTGCTGCTTTCCTCTCTAAGCACAGAGGAGCAGGACAGTGTGAACTCTGCTCTGACAGCAGCTCACGTTCTGACGCCATCTGCTGCTTAATCCACTTCCAAGGAAGGGTCTGACGTCTGTGTGCATGTGTGTGCACATATACCCTCCCCATGTAGCCATACATCATCTCAGCAGACTCATCCTGACCAGCTCACAAGTGCCATTTCTCTTAAATGAATTGGCCTTTGATAATTTTTCTTTCCTTCCTCCTGCTTTACATTGCTCTGATCCAGTTTGACAAACTGTGGTGGGAGGCAGGTGAAGGGGTTTATGAGATGAAACTGGAGAAGATTTCATCAAAAATTAAACACCTCTCTGTTTGCCTACCTACCCTGGCTCTCTGAGGTGCTGGACTTCCAGATTTATTTTACATACATATATATATATATATTTTTTAAATTTAGTTTTGGTTTGGTTTTTTTTTTTTTTTTTTGCTTTTCCTACAAGTTATGAGTGTGGGATGCATGGATTTCTTTTGCAAAAGCAGCAGGAACCAGAACAGGTGTAAATTGTCTGTGCCAGGCTCCTTGGATAGCTGGTAAGTGAGCTCTTGCAGGAACTGTTGAATTTTAAGCTTTTCAGTAACATAATGCTGGTCTTGTTTGACTGCCAGCTTCAAGCACTTAATGTGTTTCAAGCTTTATAGATCTCTTTCCTCTAAAAATACATGAAGAATGACAGTTATCATCACAAATGATGCTACGTTGTATCTGCTGATGTTTTTAGATATGCTGTATTCAACGCAGCCCACTGATTGTACTGGATCATGTTTGCTCATGGCATGGTTCTGTGCACAAGCAGTGCTGTGGAAAATGGCTGGAGAACTGAGAGGGGAATTGAGGAGAGGTTTTGGGAGGGAAGGAGGGATGGGACAGAACGCATTCAGAAATGCTAGTTGTTTTGGTTGTAGTAATCAGTTACGCCATTTTTCTGGGCTCTGGTAATGAACATTTGAATAAGCTTCTGGAAATCACTAGCTCACTACTGTTGGGTGGCTCTCACACCCGACTGTTGTGATTTCCTCCTCTTGGGTGACCACGCATAACCCTTGCCTCCCCCTTTGAAAGGGTCTCCATTGCAAAAATTGTTTTGTTTTTCCCTGGCTGAGGAGGAAGGAATAGTACTCTCTTCAAAAGTAAACAGTCTTCGGAATGACATCCCTTCCTCTGCCAAAAAAGGGGCCAGGAATTCAGGTCACCTGCAAATCCAACAGTTCTGCCATGCAATGCAGAAGGTTTGATTCAAGGCTTCCTGACGGATCTGGAAAGACTGCTGCTGTCTGCAGGGGGCTTTAGATCAGGCTTAGTTACAGCTGTCATTGGCTCCTGTGAAGCTCTTGACTTTGTGATCAGACCTTTTTCCCCTCCATCTGCCTTTGTAGACTTTCTCCCTCATTTTCCAGGTACAGAGTAATGGCAGGAAGCTATTTTCCTGCGTAATCTTCACAACAATTTCTGCATCATATTAAGCATGGACCAGAGGAATCCTGATGTTCAGTTGCACATCATCAATCACTCTTAAAAAAACCAAAACAAACCAAAACAAAAGTTTCATACTGAATAATGCTCATTAATTAGGAAAAAAAAGGAACTTCATCATATTAATTGGAGATAGATTTCTAGACTAAAACTGTTTAATCAGCAAGCTCTGCTAAGTGTGTTTTATTCTTGTAACAAAAAATTACTTTCTGACTCTTCGAGATTACTTGTGGAGGGATTCAAAGAGAGGTTTATATTCATACCATATTGACATGTATTGATGAAACCTGAAAACTTCTTCCCCTTTTCCACTGCAGAAAATTGCTTTCATTTGTCACTTCTAAAGGAGGCAGGGGAATAATTCTCCACCCTCAGCTAGCAATTTAAAAGTTATCTGTTGAAGATGAAATATTTCAGACAATTGATTAAAGAACTTTTCTTCCAACCCTGGTTTCAGCTCTTGTGTAGGATTGCATCCTGTTTGCAACAAGTCACTTACAGTTCAACTACTACTTTGTTCTGGAGAGCCTGTTTTCAAAAGTAGTCTGAAGCTTGTGACTGTCTTGTTGCTGTGATGCTATAGTTTCATTTAAAGGATGTTGTTCACATCTTGCACTTGTCCATGTAGGGAAAATAGCAGTGTGCACATGGAGGAACTGGACTTGTGAAGTTACATTTTCTGTTTGAGCACTCAGTCATTTTTCAGTGAAATATGTATCTACAAGGCAATGGAAAAAATAGTAATAAGTGTTACATATGTGAGAATCATGCCTTGTTTTGAATTCATAGAATTTAGAAAGTTATCCCTTTACCTAGTATGTTTGTTTCCCAGTAAAAAAAAAAAATCTTCTAATGACTACTAATGACCAGTGATGTGTTGATCATCTAAGATAAAAACAAAATTTTCACTTCTGAAACATCCCTAGGGAATTAGAACACTCCCTTCAGTACTGGAAAGTTTGTGATTTGTTGTTTTCCAGTCTAATATCTCTGCCTCTGTGTGTCCACTGTTCTCTCTCAGCATGGGGACTCTCTTTCATAAGCACAGACCTTTGCCAGCATTCCCTTGAGATGTTGACAGACTTACGAAGGGAGGGATGAGGAATTCCCTTGAGTAAAGATATTCCCTTTGTGCCTCTAGTCAAGTAGCAAAGAGCCCAGGAGGAAAGCTGGTTCTCATGGGAGGTATAGACTGATCTTGCAGGCAAAAGCTTGGAAAATTCTAAATAAGCTCCTGGAAAATCATGAATGCTTGAACCAAATTCAGACATTTTGGGGTTCAATTTCCAGAAAGATTTCATGGATGTAAGCAGTGTAGTTTTGTCTGAGGCTTTTGGAAGCCTCTTTACTCACATTGTTCCAATCAGGCTTATCCAGTGCTACTGATAAGCTGAAACCCTGAGAAAAAAACAAAAGCTCAAGCAAATAAAAAGAGAACTGAGAATCCTTTTCCCTTTGTAATAATATTGGGAGCAACTGTAAACCTTGGAGAAAAGGGGCAACAGGGGATGCTGAGCATGTTCCCAGGTCTGACAGTTCAGAATAATTCTGGCTTTGTTACCAGTATCACCTCTTTGAATGGCTTTAATTATGATATTCTCTGAGGAGAAAAAATCTCTGCTGTGTTTACTGACTGTATTAGTGAAAAAATATGTAATTTCTGAACGTGCATAAAATTTAAAGTTGGGTATATTACTGCTTGCAAAAAAATATTGCCTGCGTCGAGACTGAAAAGCTAATTTGCTAAGGTTGAGTGCACAGTCATTTTTGAAGAAGTCCCTTTCAAGTCAGTGTATTTGCTGAACTTCTTAATTCAAATTAACTTTTAAAATGTAAGTGATATGAAGTGGTATTTTCAGCCCCCTCTTTTAGAAATGGAGGGTACAACATACGTTGGTTTTCTCATCTCTAAAATGCATACATATGTTAATGATGGCCAACACTTCATAAATTGTTTTTAGGCTGACTATCTTTAAAAGCTTTAGTCTCCTCTGATTAAGGGGAAAATTGCAGGTCAAATTAACTGCAATTAGAAGGCATTTTTTTCCACTTGGTCCATAACTGCAAATCTGGTTTGCCATAGCTCCATAAAGATGATGGTAGCAATTGCTTTACACTGGAAACTCTTGAACTCTTGTGTCAGTTCTTGGTTGTCCAAATGCTAGATTCATGCTGGTTTTGTTGTGTGGTTTTTTATTATTTTCATTTTGTATTTTTTTTGATTTTTAATGAGGGGGAGAAATGAGGAAACTAAGTCTGATGGGAACTTTTAATTTATGAGTATAGCTTAACTCTATTTTCATATTTAAAGATTTTCAGCCAGCAGCAGTTTGCAGTCAGATTCAGGCTGGCAGACTCTGATCTGTGTGCATTTATGGTAATCTGGATGCAAACTTCAGTTTTGCAATGCAAAAAATTTAAAATCAAGATAACCTCATATGGAAGTATTTGTGACAAGCAAATTTAAGAGTCTTACATCAGGAACAAAACATTACTCTGTATGACTTACTCTTAATACTCTGGGGGTTTGATCTGCACGTGCCTGTTTTATATAAAGCAACTTGAGAACTGAGAGGTGGCTGATCACCTAGACCGGATGATACTTGTTTCAGGTTACTGCAGGGAATCAAGTGTGAAATAGCAGAGGTACTGATGAAGACATGTGATATATCCTGAAAAATCAGCAGCTGTTCGTGGCAATTTACAAAGCACCAGTGTGGGACGTACCTCCAAACTGGAGCAGCAAGGTCCCGGAAATCAGGAGATGGGCAAACTGCTTTGTTGCTGCATGAGGGCTGAATGAGTGTAGGGTGATGGCTGGCAGGATGAAAGTCTAGGGTCAAATAACCACTTCTTTTGAAATGAGGAGTCTTACACCTCTTAAACTTTGTAAAAATGAAGTTGAACAGATGTGGGTTTACACATGAACACAGAATAATGACTGTGTAGTGCAGCAGACTTGAGTGAACACTTTAAGTTACATCTCAGGACTTGGAGTACACGTCATACAATGGTGACAGTAAGAATTAGAAAGTGAATGTAACTTCTACCAGCTCTTATCTCTGTCCTGCCAATGGGATGCTCATTTTAGGAAGTTGGTTCTTAAATTTCTGTCTGTTTTGATCTGAAGCATTCTATACGTTTTATTTCTCACCCTGGAGGTGGGTGAACACAGCTGTTCAGGGTGTCCTTATTCTTTGATTTCTGGGAGATCTGTATGCAGTGAGCTGCTTCATCAAATATTCCTAGCACTCAAATAGTCTCTAAAAGCCCCCATGTAACCAAATCCTCTAAGATGAGCACAGTCAGGACATGTTCTCTTGAAACTCAAGATAGGTATTTGCCTCCAAGTCAAATACTGCAAGCCCACAAAAGCGCATATGTAGAGAGTGCTGTGGCTTCATTTAAAGAAGTATGGGGACCTCTGCATCTAACTCTTAGATGCCACCTCAACCCCATTCTCTTAGCATTGTTCTTAAATGGCAGTCCATCTGGCATTTGAACAAGGGGAGATGAAGAACTCTGTGGACTTTAGATCCTGAGCATCCACTTCCTTTAATTTTTTTTTTTTTTGAGGAGGAGGGGGCTGTGATCCCTTTTCATGGTGATATCAGCACACTGAGGTAAAGCTGAATGTAGGAATTTCCATCCATTTGTCATCTTCTGTGTTCTTTGGAAAAGCAGAGCATTTCATAGACCTGTCAGCAGGGTGGTTTTTATTTGCAGTAAATTCATATTTGAAAAAAGGGAGAGGAGAAATGGCAGAGACTGTAAAGGACGACAAAAGTCTCCAAGTAGATTTTGGTGCACCAGGGACTGTATCATGGTGACGTTCTCTAAATGTCAAGCAGTGCATGCTGGCAAAAATGGTCTAAATTCACATATAGTGATATGCTCTGGAGCCGTGGAATTCTTCAAGGAATAAAAGTCACTGTTGATATTTCAGTGAGAATATTCATACAGTGTTACTATAGTTGTGGGAAAAAATGGAAAAAAAGACAGGAGAAGGAATTTGTGGGGAACACAAAGGAAGTAATGCAGAAATTTAAGTGGCTATCCAGGTCTTGTGTAATTTCTGAGGGATCAGCCCCTCCTGTAATAATTGTATTCTACTTCAAAATAGTCGACGAAAGAGCACACTTTCACTGTAATTAATCAAAGCAGCACTGGGGTAGGAAACCTTTGCTTAACTCCTACTCTTGCCTTGCCTGCACTGATCGTCGATAAAACTCGCCAGGTGTTTCCATATATACTGAAATTCCCTTAACTCAAGATTTTCCTCAGCTTCAGGGTAGAAAATGTTGGTCTAATCATTCTGAATTGTGAATGAATCACTGGAGTGCTTTGACTGCAGAGGAACTCCTAGGAGGAGCGCAGTGCTCTACTGCCAAAGGTCTTTATTTGTTATGTTGATTTAAAGAAAGCATCTGAAATGGTTTATTTTGTAACTTCTCTGCTCTCTTTTCTGGTGAATATGTATGTAATTTTGAAGAACTGAGAGCAGCTCATGTGGCCTTGTATTTGAGGGGAAAACTGCCATTTTGAATGAGGTTTGAAAAGATTCTTTTAAAACTGGGGATGGTGCCCACAGCAAAAGCATTCGAGGTGTGGGGACATGGAAAGAATATAGAGGTTGCTATGTTTAATACTTTAGAATTCTAGGTTGGGTTTTATGCCCCTTCACAGGAGAGAAATAGCCAGATATCTGGATATTTTTGAAGCGCTGTGATACGGGGGCAGAGCAGATGATGAATGTCTCAGTTTCTCCCTGTGAGTGTAAGGTCTGAGATTTTGCTTACAACACATTGGAGGTGTCTCCAATTGCTGTATTCAGCAGGTGGTGTCAAAATGAGTGTGGCTAGTACAAGTTAGTACTAAAAGCACCCAGCAGATGGCAAAAATTTCTGCCCAAAGGGAAAAGTGTCATATAGTGCAGCATTCCCTTCACCTGAGAAGGGGCTGAAAACTAACTCCCATGGGCCAGGTGAGGTGGGATAAATTAAGACAGGAAGGAGAGCAATGTGAGAAAGTGTGGAAGCCCCTGTTATTCAAACAGTGATTCTGATGTCTCAGTTGACTTTCCTTATCACTCCTGATGATGATGGTGGATGTCACCTGCTTCAAAGCAAAGTAGACAAGGACCTTCTTGCATAGCTACTTTACCTAATATGCTCTCTGTGGGGTGTTTTAGGTGAGAAAATCAGCATGTAAAGTTAGCATAGTGGTATTATTTAAGAGTTGGGGGTTTTATCTCCTTGGGTCTTCATATAGATCTCCCTGTGCCAGCAGGCCTTGTGTTGGGATGTGACTTCCATGAAAGATGTGGCTAAAATTAGTTACAGAACAAACCTGATTCTTTGCTATTTAGTGCTTAGAAGTTCACTGACATTAGGGGTCAGTTCATATTTGGTGAACTTGTAAATAAATGGTTATTTCCTGTATACTGACAAAAGAGTATTGTCTGAACAAAGTAAGTCCTTGAGCAGTTGAGGATTACATTGTATGGGAAAATACAAAACTGCTGTCATTATAGAGTCAATAAATCCTTGAATTGATCTATACTGATGGTTTTCCAGGTTGCATCCTCTTCTGCCATTCCCGATGTGCAAAGGAAATGGTTTTCTGAAAATGTTTCTGCTGATATCAGTGTTGGTGTTCCTAAACATAGAACAAATCCATATGTTCTGGGATTTAGTTATAGCCCAGTGCTTCTTGGTCCTGGTCAGCATGAGTCTAGGTTCTTTTATAAATTATTGAGCATGCTTTTGGACCTCTTTCTCTGTTCTACTTCAGCCCTGCAAAGGGGCAGGCTTCAAACAGAGTTAACCATGGTACTTCCTGTCCCATGAGGTGTACCCAGGTTATAGCTGTTTTGTTCAGAACAGTGTGGGGTTTTCATTTTTGCAGTCATGTCCTGTTTACAGTTAACAGAAAAATTTTCATGTCTCTGCTGCTTGCATTAGAAGAAGTGTGCTGGCAACAATTTTTGCCTTTCATCTCTAAGAGAAGGACTTTTTTTTTTTATAACTATTTTGCATTTCTGTTTAAATACATTTCAATGGAAAACAAATATCAGTCTTTATTGTCCTTTCTGTGATCAAAATCACTGAGACTGAAGATCTGTCGTTGAAGTCTTCCTCTCAAATTTGGGATACTTATGTTTTTAAGGAGAGAAGGCAAGAAAGGCTTCAGAAGTGCAATTTAATTTAGAGATGCATGTGAATTTGAATAGATTTACAATGCTTCCCTTAAAACAATGCAGAACTGAAGTCTACAGGGCTTGAAATTGGAAGAAGTCTGACACAACAAATGGAGCTATTGGGCTGAATAAGAAATTATTGTTTGTACAGCCCAGTGAACTGAGGGGAATTACAGGAATAAAGAAATATGTGCAGCTGATTTCCCAGGCTTTTTTCTTCATTGTGCATGCTTCTCATGAAGCCTTACTAGTAGGCTACAATAATTGAAATCTCTTTGTTGGATCTTCCAGTTTCATACTGTAGAGGCTGGGAGCACTTTCCCTTCTCATTTCTGCAGCCATTCCCAGTGTTCTGTGGACACCTGGGACATGCTGGCCTTACTGGTGAAATGGTGCTGAGCAGTTACCGTCAGACTTAAGTGGTAGCTGAAAGGCAGTGTAAATGTCTCTCCAGTCTGGCAGAAGCACCTATTGAGGCAAACCTTGACTGCATTTAACGTGCAAACATTTAAATCTATTTAATCTAAATACACTCAGAGAAAACCTTGAGTAATGCCTGCTACAACTCCGTTTTATACAGTATTTGAGCTGTATCTATAAGAAAGGCAGATATTTATTTTGCACATTGCTAAGGCATGTCATCCCCTTGCACCTCAACCTCCAGAAATGTTCCAGGAATCATCTAATCTACTGCTCTTTTACAACTACCTTCTTTGGATCACCGATAAATAACTCGCGAGCAAGAGCTGTGGTATGTTACAGCTTTAGGGGTGAGTGTCTAGTGCTTTATTTTCCATATATCTGAGCTTTGAGGTAGCTGTGAATCCCCTAGGGATTTGGATTTACTATTGAAATGCAGGCAAGTCCCTATGCCTGACTGTAAAACTGCTTGAGGCTGGAGGTGGTCTGAAGTGGCAGTATTTAGTCATGCTACTTCTGGTTCCTCTGGCAAAGCTGTTTATTTTATGATCTGATTGACATAACGTATCTGCATTTGCTGCCTTTTCTGTTTGCTTTCTGAACAACATTCTTAGTCTAGAAGAAACTAAATTGCATTGATCTGTGGGTGAAGATTCTTGATCTAAGAACTGATTAAAGATTAAGCCTAGAGGCAAGTGATCAGTTTTTGATTTAGGAGGATGCCATCAGGGGTTCACTTGGACCTAATGTGGTTCTTGCTAAACATGCTTTTGGAAATTGTTTGGAAATAGGAAATAAACTATGGAGCACTGAATCTTGTCTCTAGGCTATTTGAAATGAGAATTAATCATAGACTTGCAAAAGGATCACTTGTAGTGAATGAATTGGACTATAAAATGTAGGCTGCAATTCCGTATTGATAGAGTTGCTTTTCTCCATCTGCAACTTTGCAGTTAACTCAGGCAAGGATGGACTGTGCATTAGCTATTACCCATTTGGAGAGAGATTTAGTTGTCACTGTAGATAATTCTATGAATATTTCCACCTTTTGCTCAGAGAAGCAAATGGAAGTCAGAGAAGGCAGATAGAGCAATAATAATGATGTCTACAGGGCTTGAAATTGGAAGAAGTCTGAGACAATAAATGGAGATACTGGGCTCTATAGAAAATGATTGTGGTCACTGAAATGATTGACCAGTGAAATGGAACAGTTTATGGATGAGAAGACTTGATAGAAAAAGTTGTACTAGCTTGAATGGCATGAGGAACAAGTAGAAAGCAGATAGGGAAGGCTAATTTAGTCTTTCATATGATGTAGGAGCTAGAGAGCATCAAATAAACTTGTCAAGAGGTTTAAAAGAATTGGAATTATTTTTATTCACAATTCAATATTGTGTGATGGATCTCATTGCCACACAATGTCATGGAGACAAACCTACCTGTATATAAAGACCAGGTACATTAATATTGTAAAAATCCATTGGCAAGCATGAAGTGGAAGGGTTTGACACAGTCCATCTCAAGGAGACTAAAGCTTTGCTTTGCTGAAGGCAAGATGTAGAAGACAATATACCTTTGTGCTTGCCATGTTCTTGTGCTCTCCCTGTACCATCCATTACCAACTGACTATGGGAAAAAGTTGCTGGCTTAGGCAAACATTTGGTCTGTCTCAGTCTTAGGAACTGTCTACAGGAGACAGAGGTGAGATTATTCTGCCCTTTACCCTGAGCTAGTACAGGCTGTGAGCTTGAGCCTGAAAATCAGCTGACCATACTGACATGATTGAGTCTGATCCAAACTCCCCTACTAGCAGGATTGCTGGATCTTGCTAGCTTAGTGTGGCTCAGCAAGCTGAGCGGGCTGACATCCATCCACACAAGGTTGTACAGACAGGGAGGCACTTGCTGTTGCAGAGGCAACAGGACTGTGTGTGAATTTTGAGCTGAGATGGAGAGCACCCTTGCCATGCTCTCCTAGCATCTCCCTATTACCCAGCTTAGTTGATATGTTACTTTACTCTCCCTAAAATATTTTGTAGGGAGCCCATATTTCTTAATGTTGAGCCAGTTAAGCTAAAAACGTGTATGCCTTATGAAACTCTGCATCAAAGCACATTAACCTGCTTCTGCCTCAGGCTTCTATTCCGGAGCATGTTTGTTTATATGGAAGATTCCTGCTATGTTTCAGTGTTTCAATTTGTGCTGAAAGCTGAAATTTTAGCTGGGCTTGTGTGTGGTTTAATGGTCTAAAACAAGTTAGGAACTTCAGAGAAAGTTCACTAAGCTTGAAATAATCCATTTACCTACATGCTTCTAGTTTTTCTGTTTGAGACATGTAGTGAGTTATCAGAAAAACCCCAAACTTCTTACCTTAAATCAGTCTGAAAGAAGGACATGGTTACATCTGTCAGATCTCTGTTATGTTTGCAAAGCAAAAGGACAGAAATAGAAGCTGTTTTTTTGTGCTTTTTCTCTTTTTCCTCACTTTCCTAATGCTCTAGTCTTCACTGCAATACTACAGCATGATGTAGGCCATTGCATGCTGATGTTGCTCTGTTGTGCAGTTTCAGTTTATACCAGCTAAAAAACTGATCCTCGGGGAGTTCAGCAGTTGCTTTCTGGTCAAAGTTGTAGTGAAGGTTTTTTGCAAGGCATAATCATTGACTTCAGTGAGCTCAGTTTATATCCACTTGTCCTTCAGCTTGTGGCATCCTAGAGAGCCATGCCAAAAAGTGATTCTCTACAGAAGCTGGCACAGAGTTTCGAGAAAAAACAACGAAAAGTTCTTTCCAGCTCCTGTATATGTGTACACAGTGCCCTCCACCAGTCCTTTGAGGTTTGGCTGTTACATTAAGGAAGAATAATGTGGTTTAAAGAAAAAAAACATCGGCTTGATGTAAACCTCATCTCTTTGCTGCAGTCTCCAGTTCAGAAATCTTCTGGGCTTTTTTTTCCTTACTTAAAAAATGAACAATCAAAACACTCTTGATTTTGAGCATCTTCTCTGCCTGGCTGTAGCTGGAGTTGAAGGAGAAGTCAAGGTGGTCTCCTCAGTCATGTGACAAGATGTATACAGCTCCCATGAGGAAGATGAAAGTTTTGAGGATCACATGATTTTTCAGGTACCTTAATCTATCTAACTGTGATCCTCAATGACCCCACTGTCTTGCAGACTTGAAATAAAATATGGTTTGTTTTGCCTATGTAAAGCAATTTGTGGGGAGGGACAAAACCCCAAATACTCCCTCCCCAAACTCATCCCAAAATTAAATAAAAAAAATACATAAAGAAACCCCCGAACAAAATCAACCAACCAAAAAAGAAACCAAAAGCCACCCAAGAATCCAATACCAAAACCCAAAATGTAGGGAAAATGGGCCTTAGGAAAAGTGGGGAGAGAAAAAAAAAATCTTAAAAACCAGAATTAATTCTTAGCTGTGCATAAAGTATCAAAACTAAGCTGCATGGGATCAGATTTTATTGTCATTTCCAGGAGGTCCTCTGTGCCATTGTGCAGGTCTTTTGAGATTATCTTTGCACATGGAGAATGACCTTTCCTGGTACTGGAGTGCTAGGGGAAGACTGCTGTCCTCACTCCCCATGGGGTCCGGGGCTCACCTGGAACAAATGGTTTCTCACCCTCTGCACAGACCAGATTGCTGGACTTGGAACATTCCCGCTTAGCTTGGTGACTCCTGCTCAGTACAGGCCTTCAGAGGAGTGGGTAATGCGTGGTATGGAAATAGGAGCATTGGGTGAGTGGAGGCTGGTGCTACACAAGCTGTTTCTGTCCTGTTCTGAGAGCAACTGAAGAATAGTGTGGGTGGCACCCATTTAGTATAACAGGTCTTGACACATGGATGCAACTACCAGTCAAAGGAGCAACCCGCGTCTTTTGCCTGCTCTCGCGTTTCTCATGCATCTGTTTGGCACTTCTCACCAATCTGTTCTAGCAGTAACGGCTTAGAGAATGATTAGTTTATTGCTGTAGCTGGATGGAGAGCTGTTTTCCTCCCTGTGACCTCAGCCTAAAGAAGGAAAAGCTTGTTAAATATCACTCTCATCTAAGATATACATAAATAAAGTTTTAGGGGAGCTTAATTCTTTTCTTCACAGTGGGAGTGCAAACTGAGTGGGATTTGTTAGTCATTACTAATAAAGATATTCTGGTTTGCCTGAAACGAACAACCTGGAAAATTCACATGAAAGATTTATTACATGGGGCTCCCTCTCTTCTGTTTAAAGTCTGTAAGTTCACCCGAGGACCTGCCCTTCTCCTGCTCATTTTCAGAACCCTTCTCAGGTGTACCCAGTACACAAAGCAGCCTCCCAGCATATTATGTATCATAAGGTAATGCGTCAAACTGAGAGAAAATAGATACTTTGACAGAAAGTTCTGCTCTTAAAAAAAGCAACATACCTACTTGCTTCCGATCTTTGTGGGTAGGTACTTAAAAAAAACCATTTTCCCACAAAACCAATTTATTGCTAACTCTATAGCACCAAAAGTGGGATATATAAGAATTGTTTTGAATTTGAAAGGTCTGGGAGAATTGAAAGGTGGTACAAGCAGTGGGGTTTGTTAGTGATTGCTACAAATGATGGGCATGTATTTGGGTATCTATTGCCTTGTTTGATTTATTTCTGTTAAAGTGCTCAGTTCTGTTTTCTCCAACAGTGGTTATACTTCAGCTCCCCCTTTCCCCTGCTTTGACTCTTGGCCCACATGATAAGTAGGTAAAGGGACCAAAAGCTGTGCTTACCTACCTTTCCGTAAGTAATGCAGGAGAAAATGATTTGAAAGGAAGGAAGATAATGATTGAAACTGGCACAGGGAGTAAACTAAGAGGATACAGAGTCTAATCTCTGTGGTGAATAATGAATAAAGTAATGAAAACAGGGGAATAGTCAAGTCACTTGTGTTTTCTTGAGAGAGCACTGGTAAAGGCCTGTAAGGAAACTAAATCACGCTTTATAAAGCACTTTTGACATGGAAAAGCACATCTTGTTCTAGAAAGACTCAATAGGTAATAATAGATTTCATCTCAATATAAAGCAATTTGACAGGTCAGGTATTCCATATATGCGTCTATTAAAGACGAGGAACCTTCTTTTTCTGGGGGGGGGGGGGGGGGGAGG
>JANRGW010034465.1:0-40265 GCA_024733675.1 Psilopsiagon aymara | reverse complement strand
GGGGAACGACACGGACTCATTTCATACCTCTAAAGGGATATCCATATTTGTTACTCTTTTGTGTGTAGAAAATTCATTAGAGCTCAAAGCGCCTAAGTGAAAAATCAAGGCTCTTTATTTCAGGTCTCTTCAGTGGGAATATCCTTCCCTTCTCCTACCAAACCTGTATGGAATGAACTTTGTCTGAAACATCCCAAAGGGATCAGCTAGGACTCTGACAGGTCTTACTTGTCAAAGTAGTTCTTGCATTTTCTCTTTCATTCACATTACCATTGCAAATATTTGTGTTCTTTGCTCTTCTTTTCTACATGCAGTAGGAGATGCTTTATTTTATGGAGTTTTGGAGGGATTTTAATTTTTTTTTCTGGAAGCTCCAAAGAAAAGAGGAAGTAGAGATGATTAAGGAAACTAATATTTTTTGCAATGTAAGGTCATGCTGAGAGAGGAGCTTGTAGCACTTCTGTGATAAATTTAAACTTTCAATATTAATCTGGACACTAATACTTCTACTGACACTGCTTTTCCTAGTATACCTTTAGCTGATTGGGGTGAGGCTTAAAGGAAGTATTTAAATCCGCAGCCAGGGCTTCACACAGGAGATGCACTCTTCTGTGACTATTAGAAGAATGGAGCTTTCCTGTGTGAACACAGACAGGTAGCAGCTTAAAACCCCAAACCCTCTCTATTTAAGAGGTCTCACTTTCTTCTTAAAACTTGGTCTTCCCATGCACTGTCTTGGTATGGGTGAGGAGCTGCATCTCCCTATCACACTCTGCAGCAATTTGTGGGGGTGCTGACAGCTGTCAGGAGCTGTCCTGGGTTGTCCCCAGAGAGGGATCTCCGGAACATGGATGGATAGTGGCTGCGAGGTCAGACTGCTGCCTGGCCACTGCCAGGCTTGAGCCTGTCACATAGCATGTCCTTCCCTCCCACCCTCTGTGTCCCTGTTGACTTCTTTGGTCTGGACTTGCACCCTCTTTGCCACTCATCTCTCGCCTCTGCCCTCAATCTGAAGGTCTAACTCAAGGCTTGACTGCCAAATTGTGGTGATTGCACTCAATTCCTAAGGCTATTTTTATGGTTTTGTGTAATTTGTCATTTTTGAAAGCTGTACTGTATTCCTCTTTCAAAACAGTGACTTGTATTTTGAAGCAAACTATATAGTTAACCAAGGCTCTACTGCAGTAGAACCACAGTTCCCTCACTGAAACCACCTGATAGCAGATTAAGTACTGCTGGAAGGTATTTTGTAACATTGACTGCCAGATCACTTCTATATTGAGTTCAACTGTTAGCATGAATTGTTAGTGGTAGGCAGTGGTTGTATAAATAAATATAACTGAGGGCACTAGCCCCCAAAAAGTTAATGGGAGCAATGAATTAATGCTGAAGGAAAGGGAATCTCAGCAATGAGGACATGCATTGGCTGGCAGATGGAACTGGGATGGAAATTTTCTAGCTGCGCTCTGATTTTTGTATCGGTAACAGAGCTGTCACAAAGAATCATATCCACTATTGCTGCTGTCATGTGTTTCCTTTAAAGTAGTCCACAAGGATCAGCAACAAGCATGTTTCTGGGGAGATTCAGCCAAACTGCTGCATTAGAATTGATGCCCCAGTGTGAACTGATAGTCCCTGCAGCAAAGGAAAAAAATCCATTTTTCATGGGATAATCTCAGATAAAATTGACTTGCAGCACAAAGACACTCCCGCTGAACATATTTTGTCATTCCTTAGTCTGTTGCTCATTGTACTTGTTATAGTATGCAAGGTTGATTAGCTCTGGCAACAGACCTGCAAACTGTTAGCTTCATATATTGCCTACTAGGGGATAGGGAATAACTAGTTGGGAATATTCTAAGTAAAATGTGTAATTAATTGATTTTAAACAAAATGTGATCTATTAAAATGGTGTCTTGGCAAGGCTATTGCACATATTACTGTGTGTATGTGTTAAGATAATATGATAATTGTCCTAAAGTGTGTGCTGGGAGGAGGAAGCGGATCCTAAAGCCCTAGAGATGCGTTTGTTTTGGTGATCTGGTTTTACCTTCTGCCAAATTTCACGAGATGGTTTTGGCAGCGTTATGGGTTGATATAAGACAGGTTTTAAAGCATAGGAAGAAGGGAAGACAGACAAGCACCCATATTGCTTAGGTACAAAACCACATTCATCTATGGCGATGTAAAGAGATCATGCTAGCAAGATATTTTGTGTTGTATGTTGTTTCCCTTTCCCTCTCTCAGTGCTTTTTGCTCTGCTTTGCTCCTAGGACTGACTGATCTTAATTGATGCTCTGTTTTCATGTGATCCACAACTTGGTTTCCCCAGAGGAAGACTTCTAGTTAATGCTAGTTTTATCAGCAAGATAAGGGTGGCTGAGTGATGTGCTGTGCCCCAAGACCTGGTTTGAGGATTGGGTGTCATTGACAGAGATGGGAATGAGACTCACTACCCAAGAAAAACTGGTTAGGGAGATGAGAAGCTGAGAGTGGGAGCAGAAATGCAGCTATTCCTAGGGTGTGCTGGTGTTCCATTTCTTGATATATCCGTTTTCTGTTCCCCCTGCTCCTCCACATGCATTCAGGGCACAGGCAGAGGAGGTGAAAATCACAAAACCTGCTATATCATAAATTAATTTTCACTTCCTATTAAATAACACTTAATATCAAACAACAGGACTAATTGTGAGCTTTTCTATAGGTAATCCAAATGTAAAATGTGACTTTCCTCCTTTCTTCTGGAAGTGAATACAGTACAGTCAACCCTGGAATCCTTGAGTCATTATATTGGCTTTGAGGTGGAATAATTTAAACCAAAAGCATATCTCTTCAAGAAGAGGAAACAGTAAATATCATAAGCCTCTGAACTGCTCACACAGTGCTTCGAGAATCATAAACCAGACTATCGGAATCTCATTATTCATTATCACTTTTATTGGCAGGCAGGAGTTATGGGTGGAAGGTGGAGACCTGCCTTGAACTGGAGCATGGCCTGTGAGCTGGGTTAGGTGACTGCAGCCAATTTAAATACCTTAAAAGGAGACACTGCTGAGATTTTTCATTTTTTCTTCCTCCACCCCCTCAGTGATGCTGCAACAACACTTTGCCAGCTTGATGTTGGAACCTATTCTCTTAGTGACTGCCTTCTCTGGGTTCCCTTCTTCTGACTTACAGCAAGTTGCTTGTGAGTGCTAGTGCTTGTGCACTAGCTACAATCTTCTTTTAAAGGCTATTTTTGCTATATCTACTGTTCACAGTTTATTTATTACCTTTCTAGTCAGTCCTTTGCTTGTAGAAATTGGCCTGTTATTATAATTCCTTTTCAGGGTATTTCTACAGAGTGAGAATAAATCTAGTTTGGGCTCAGGCGCAATCCCCAGTAGCAGTACTCCAGATGACCACTATCCTTGCTGTGATCCAAGCGCACCAGCTGATGGCTGCACCTGCAATGAAGTGGTTCAGCAGGGTGCTACCCTTCCATTTGGGGAGCACAATGCTGAATTATAGCCCTGAGAATTTGTTTACATACTGGGCATACATTTGTGCCCTATGAAAAAGAGTGCTATGAGGCCTGCAAAATCAGACATGCAAAAGTTAGGCAATGCCAGGACTTTAATTTTCCCACCCGCTTGTGCATGTGCATTATGATTCACTCTTTAATTACACAGTTGCACACTGTTTTTCCACAGAATTTCTGCTTCTCTCTGTGCACAGGTTGTCCACAGCTGTTTGAGAAGCTCTTTGATATTTCATTTTCTCCTTACTGTTTCTCATGAGATTATTTAGGCCATGCAATGAACGAGGAATTACTGGCGACCTTATGGTTTTGTTTTCTTGCTTGTCTTCACCATACTGTAAGTGGCCAGTGTTTCATGAACACTATTTGCAGTAGCCAGGTCTGACCCTGGATGCTGTGCTGGCCCCGTTTATGACCTGGGAATACAAGAACACTGTGTATCTGACTCGGACAAGCAGCTTTAGCAAGTGTTTCTGGTTTCCTTATCTCTATTATCTTATAATCCTTATCCCTAGTGTCCCACTTTAAATCCTAGTCCTAGGGTTTCCCTCCTTTCCTGCCTGGCTTTAGTTCTTGGTATGCCAAAGTTGATTCTCTCAGTGAGCTAGTATATCATCCTATTCATAAAAGATCTTTGTCTGTCATTCCTTTTGGATGTGGCTAGGATTATGAGCAGCAGGACAGAGACAGGCTTCTTAATTTCATTTAACTTCATCAGAGCCTGGATTTAGCAGCCCAGACTGGTAACTGTAGAGAAAGACCTGTTCAGCCTTGGTGTGGGTCTTTGGGCAATTCAGCTCTAATTCAGAGCAAACTGCAGAAGGCATGAAAGACGTATGAAATTTCAAAAGCTTGGGCAAGTTCAAGCAGATTTTCATAAGGACAGCAAAAGGTGTTTGTCACAGAATGCCCTGTCCTCTGCCAAATCATAGCTGCTGCTGCAGAAATACAGATTGAAGATCGAAGTAAATGTTTCTGAATGTTTTAAACACCAAAAAAGCAGTGTATTCTTCTGGTTTTGTTTTGGGTTACAGCTGAAGTATTTTTGTTAAAATTGAAAAAAAGTTCATCATCCTGAGGCAGGAACCTGTCATAGGAGAATTCAGCCTGTGTGTTTAAAGGATAGCACAAACCATATGCAAGAAAACTAGGGCCTTCGACTGGGAATTTTTGTTTGGCCTAAGAACAGTTGAGTATGGTAAAATAAACTTTTTTGGTTTTCCCCCGTATTGCTCCTTGATGGGTCCTGATCTGATATTATCTCTTTTATAGTCATGTCATTGAAGTTAAAACATTTTTTTGAGCCATCTTATAATGGTGGCACAGAGAGCAGCAACCAGAAGAGGTCACTTTTGGGTCTGCCCAGTGCTATAGGCATACTGTTTCTGTTCCTGATTACCATCCCTGCTCTCCTGCTAAATTAACTTGAGTGAGCTTGGGCAGTGAAGGGGGTGCTTTCTGCACCTTGTCAAGAGAGCTGCCTTCCCAGCAACGGTTTGTCTCTTTGGGGAATAGGGCAGTGAATGGAGTTCCCATTTCTGCTGGCCATGCTGAGATTAATTGGCAGCTAGAAGCAACACGGGTGGTGTGCGTATACCATGTGGCACAGTGTGATGCAAAGGCATAGAGCAGGTTGGTGCAGGGCACAGCACACCTGTGTTACAACAGAGCAACTCTGGGCTTCTTGGCAGGGTGGGTTATGCCAGCCAGAGCAACATGCTAACACATCTCATGTCCTCTATGTTCCAGAGTAAGCTTTGGCATCTCAACAGAGGACAGCAAGCCGCAGTGTAGACTTAAACTGAACTCCTGAAGTGTTTGTCCATCAGTTTTCAAAACCAGTTAGCTAAACTAAGTTTGGATGCAAAGAAGAGTAACTTTCTTTGAAAAATATCATTACTGTTTTGCCATTCATACTCTTGTTCTGGTAGTTCAAAACCTGTCTTCTAAACACAAGTGACAATAATATCATTAGCTGCTTGGGTTTTTTTTATTACTTTACCCCTCAACATTCATAACTGTGCTGTCTGAGTGCTATAATGGATTGCGTGTTTCTGATTTTTATTCCAAAGACTGTACACCAGACGAATGCCCACTTTCTTTTACTTGTCTTTACTGAAGTAAATTGATACGTTAATTTCTTTGTTTTGTTACCTACATGTAGTTTTAAGATATTTTTCTGGAGATATCCTGTAATGGAATAGAGCCACAAGTCTCTACAAAAATTAATGCTTAGAGAACCATAACAGAGAGAAAAATTAAAGAACAGGAAAGGCAAAATTGTTTTTATATCCTCTTTCATAATGCTTGGTCTTGCCTGCTTCAGTGAAATTTCTCCATTTGTTTCCTTTAAGTAGTGCTTTGAGAAGATGCAAACACCACCCATCAGCTTTCTTTAAGTTGGTAAGTTAGCACAGAGCTTTCTTACTGACAAGCAGTAACAGATGTGGAGAGCATGTGGGTCTTCTGGCTTCAGCTGATAGTCTTAGAGTCTAGCTTTGATTTCCTTCAGTGCTCTGGAGTTTCTGAAGGGAGTTGAACAAAGCACCAGTGCATTCTTGTTTCCATTTTTATTTCTAAGAGTCAAAATATTATTGTTTCTCTGTCATGGTGGCACTACTCGGAAAATCAATAAATGCTGGAGGATGCTGAAATACTAAATGTGGCAAAAGCCAAATAAGTTGATTGTTGTTTTACTCAGCTGGTTGCATTTTAATTGATTTACCCGTGTATTAGCTTCAAAGGCAATCCTGGTATAAAATATATTGACATGTAGATATAGCACCATGATTCATACATTTACTGTAATCAATATCACAGATTGTGTTTAATGTTTACATTTTGTATCTTCTCAGAGTTTACCCAAAACATTAAGTTATTTCTAGTTCTAATCTTTATGCAAAGCTGAGTTTTTGGAGTCCGAGTTGGCAAAGCACTGCTTCTTTTGATTAGTATAGTATAGGAGAAAACAAATTGACTGCTCTTTTCCTCTGACTTAAGTACTCCATTTCGTCAAAGTGTCTTGAGAGTCCTGTTTCAATGTCATGTTGTTAGGTTATTGTCATCATGACTAGGCTTCAAGCTGATCACTTGCATCATGGTTGATCCGGTAAAAGATTGGTGGTTGGGCCTCTGTGGAGGTTTTTGATTTGAACGTATTTCAGATAAGAAGAGAATAACCAGAGTTGTAAAATGAGTCCCTTTTTTTATCAGAACACTTTTGTTGCAGGTAGTATTGTATGCATATACAATGCATGTTATCTGAAAATTATTCTTGTTCTTTGGATTCCAGTTCTTTATGCAAAATGCTGTAAATATATGTTTTCTGAAAAAATGGTAATTGTCTCCAGATTAATGTGTGGAATTACTGCAGCATTTGGGAAATTCTGTATATGAGATATTTCTTTTGCATATATTTTTCCTGCTTCTGGTTCACAGCGAAACCTCCTAAGAGTTTCATGTTCAAACAAACGTAAGAACTCTTGAATGTTTGCTAGTCTTTTATTCTAGTCTGCAGAAAAGCGCATCACCTTTGTCATTCCTTCTACCTTCTGGTGCCCTGAGCTCATCTGAGGGGGAGGCAACACATTTGTGCAGAATTGATAAAAAAAATTTCACACCTCTAGATCTACTGCCCCAGACCTTCAGCATTTGACTTCATGTGTTGTCATGGTGCGAAGGACCCCAGGCGAGTCTCTTTGTAGACTAATTTGGAGCCACTCTCTTTAATGGATCTAAATTTGGGAAGAGAAAGGAAATGTTTTTGTCCCTTATGCAGTCTCTTTACTCTTTACAAGCTGTGCATGGCTAGAAGAGCATGCTATTAAATTAAGTCTGATTTTCATTTTCACAATGTGACTTCTGTTTGGCAAGCCTGCTTACAGGTCCAGTCTTAATTTCCCTTTATTGATATTAATTATGTGTTAAAAATCACAAAGTTCAGCACCAGTTCCCAAGAGGTTAGTCCCAGTGACACCTCAAGAGACCCATGTTCTGAGCAACTTAGAACATGAGGATCCAAAGTAAAAATTCTCCTGTCAGAATAATCATGAAATACTGGGGTTTGGTATTCTTTTTTCAAGTCCTGAAAAATGATAATTTGGCAGATATTTTTCTCTGCCAAATATGCACCTGTGTGTGACATGTAGGTTTTGTTTGTCCCACATACTGCTTTTTTCTCTCTTGGATTTGAGGGCACACTGAAAGGTTTCTCTGGTCAAAGTATGAGGGTTGTTTCCGTGACACTTTAGCACCTGTGTACTGGGTGATGTTTCTTTGCCCAAATTCTCTCCTTTGGGTGGGCACTGTGCAAACTGATCTTGCACATTCTTTGTTTGAATCCTTTCTAAAGCTCTAGCTCTATTCAGTGCAAATGGTAAGATTGCAATCAGGACAGATGGAGAGTCGAGACACTGACACAAATGGAAAAAGGGATATGACTTAAGTCAACTGTAGTTCATATCTGCCAGGTCGCAAGCCTTCTCAGCACAGCACAGAGGCAGTGCTATCAAGAGGTTGAGGGACACAGTGAGGGTCTTGGGGAAACCTGACTTCTCGCGTCTTGGCCATGGCAAAGATTGAACCTGAACAAGTCATTTCACACTGATTCCTTTCCACTCGCTGTTAGACCAATAGCTTTTGACAACAAGGTCTTTCACTTACAGTATACTTTCCTAGCTCAGTAAAGCTTTGATTTTTGGTTTTAACTTGTGGTGTAGCAGTGATAATCTCAAACACAGCACCCTAGAGTGATCCTTTCCTATCCCCAGCCATGGGTGGCAGGGCTACATAAAACTGAGATATAGACACATTGCGAGGGGGCTGGAGTGTGGCAACACATTTATAGTGTTGCTTTTATTAAAGCTGCCCTTTCTTTCTCCTCCTCCTCTTCTTCCTCCCTCAGATGATGATGACATTGTTTTATTTGTTTTACTTCTATAGTTAGCAAACTTAGTTAGCAAGCCTGATTAAAAATAAAACATCAACCCCCTTCTCTGGTCTAACTCTGTGAGAGCTGTTTCTGCCCAGTTTTGTGATTGCAAAAGTGGTATCAAGTCCTACACCTGAGGGGGAAGATTGTGCTCTAGATTGACACACTCTTGAGTAGCTGGTAATTTCTGTCCCCTTTCTCTCTTTTGTGTGACTCCAGGCAACTGATCATTAATGTCATCTTGGTTAAGGAGCAAGGTCCCCATTTCCATGGAAACATGGGGAAATAGCTTTGGAATCTTAAAGGTCCTTTATTTATTGGGCAGCATTTTCTCTCCTGTTTAAGCATGTAAAACAAATAAGCCTACAGTGCTGAAATCTTTTAAGAGACAGTGTGTTAAATGAGGTAGACAGTTAGAAAAATGACATTTAATTTTGCTCTGTAATCCTGTAAAAATATACCATTGGTGAAAAATCAGACTAGTTATCCTGAAACCAACAGAACTAGGCCAGTTTACAACAGCCAGAAATTTGACCCAGAGCTCTAGTAGTCTGTAGGTTAGATTCTTAGGGGAAGCAATGGGACTTTCATCACTTAAAACTCATAGCTTGACAAGACAAATCCCTGAACATGTATTGGAAGTATTAGTTCTCCTTCAACTGCTAAATGAACAAGATCATCTAAAACATTTTCTAATTCATTATTATGCTCATGGATTTCCTGATGCAAGATTTATTAATGTCTAAATGGCTTAATTTTTCACATTGTTTAGTGTTAGAGGAAGCCAGTAACTGTGTAGACCATTTTTTTCTGTAGGTGCATATTGGTAACCACTTAGTATAAAACACATGACACTATGAATGAATGCTTAAATATAATCTGGATACTGTGAATATTCAGGCTTGATAATATTTTATATGTTACGTATTACTATAGAAGACTAATAAAATACTTTATGAACTTGCTTCACGCCACGAACAGTGCATGGAAAGATGAAATGCACAAAAGGAGAAGTAAAGAATATGGTTAAAAAGGCTTAACTAGTGGCACAAGAAACTACGTTTTTAACACATTTACAGAAGTTGAGGGATAAAATACTGATCCAGTCACTGTCGATAGTAATGTTATGCTTCCCCTCACAAATCACCAAATTATTTCCACCTCTGAATTAAGTCCCTGTTCTGATTTAAAAGATGTCTTCTCTTTCTCCACTTGAATAGAAGCTGCTCCTGTTTATTTTGCATCTGAACTTTGTTAATTTCTGTCACAACCTTCAGAAAACTTTCCAACTGCAAATATTAAAACCTGTTTGGAATAATGAAAACTACATATATAAATGTCCCTTGTCAGACTGTCAAAGCAGCATGTAGACAATAAAACCTAAAATTTGACTAGATAGCTGCATGATGTTTCATCTATAAATAGTAAAATGAGAATACAAAGGTGGCTTTGGATTTAATAGTGGCTTTAATTTTGTTTCCATCTGAATCCTCCTCTTATACTGCAACCTTGACAAAGTCATGTTTTGCCTCTCTGAACCTTGCTGATGAACGGAGGTAACATAATTTCACTTGAGCTCTCTGAATGTAGGACATCACATACAAAGCTGAATAAAAGATGACAAGTGTGTTTGCATTTACTTCAGCATCAGGCAGCTCTTAAAAAATACGAGATCAGGGTGTGTAGGTGTCTGGGGGGAAATATTCCACCTGAGGGAGCTAGCACCAGACTTGACACTTGGTCTTCATTGCAACACGGTAGGTTCCTAAATGTAGGGATTGCAGGAAGAGGCTCAGGGTACCTGCAACAGACCTCTTGCTTCTGGGCAACCTACTTTTCCTGCATGTTTCTGGTTTGCCTTGTTCCTTCGGTATAGTGTCTGGCTTCATTTTCTTGAGAGTGTCTGCCTGTCAGATGAAGCTATGGGGAAAGATGAGGTTGATGAGTAATTCAGTTAGGGGTGATCAGCTCAATAGGAAGTCCATTTTTGAGTAGCTTTTAGAAGAGTCTAATGTTAGTGGGACAGATAATGCACATTGGTGCTGAATAAAAATTTTCTCCCTTCTCCACATATTCTCCTTCGAAGTATTTCTTGGAAAACAGTTTATGCTTTCCATTCTCATTTGAATTTCAAGCCAGTGAATATGGACACACTAAAGTGAATGTGATCCCAGAACAATATCTTGTACATATTACAAAGAAAAATATTGCTCTATATTTAGGATGCGGTCATTCAGATGAGATATGATGACAAATTCTTTTTCTTTGTTGTAAAAGAAAAAGATCATAATCCTCAGCATTGGTTGAAAATATTGGCAGCTCTGGCCAAAGCTAATTGAGATACAAAGCAATGTGGGAAAAAATTATGGCTGAGGAAAATACCTCTTTTGGTTCGTATCTACAAATGCAAGGCTTACTCCTTGATTTATAATGTATGTTAAAATCTGAACAACTCTGTAGAAATGAAATTTCACAATTGATAGTGCTGTAAACATGCTTTTTACTGATGACCTTAAAATGAAGTTACAAATAATCTGTTACTTTAGTTAATGGCATATTTTGGCATTATAAATTAACTCATAAGATAGAACAAATAGTTTCTCTCAAATCTCAATTGCTCGTTGTTTTTCTGCTGCTGCTTCTGGAAAAGCTTCTGAAACATTTTATTGGTGAGGTAATGCACTCTTATCTGTGTATAGTACTTCTGTAACTCCAGCAAAGGTTTCTGGTGACATGTTAGACCATGAGAACAAAGCTTGAATTTACTGTGTTTCCTCCAGATGAAATGACAGTCTTCATCAGTTAATACAGCATTTCTCAATTTTGGAAAGTTGAATCCTGACTTGTCAAGAAAATGGAGCTTACAGTATTGCTACTACCAGCAATGTTGTTTTCAAAGCCTACTAAAATGAGCAGTCACTCAAATAGCCTGGGTAGGTATTCAATCTCATATGCTTTGATTAGCAGTGCATTGTCAACAGTGTTAAAGTAATGCCATTTGGCATTTGAATCATGACCCTTTTATAAGCAAAATCACTGCACCAGTTTCTCTGCAAATTGAGGTAGGTGTTTTTGCATTGTGGATGGGCTGGGGTTTCAATATTTCTCTTTGCAGCCAGGTACCTTGAAAACCAAAGCAATCAGAATAACAAAATAGGTGTGAGAATCTGAATTGGTATTCATTACACAGTAGATAGTACAATTTTTATTACTGTACATAATTTACTGGTATGTTTTTCTTAGAGCTTTACTAAGTGGGAAGTTTATATTTGGTTTACATACCAGTGTGAAGTAAATAGCTCCAGAGCACCTCTAACTTCTCTAAATACTCCCTCAACAGTGTTTTAGGTTAGCTTACATCCAGTGGATGCAGATTTGACCTCAATTACAATGACACATCATTAAGGGCAAGTAATTTTCACATTCTGATTTGCACTAGTAAGACTAAAGTAGTTTAAAAATTCATTTAGATTGAAGCACTGCAATTTTCTCAGGAAAAAAAGAAATGATTTTTTGGGTGTGGGTTATAATGTTCCAGTACATAGAAGTTACCATTTTCTGCGCTTCCAACAGCAATGGGAATTTGAGAGTTTTTCTTGTTCTTATAAATATTCTCTGGAAGTGCCTTTTTTTGTTTGTTTGTTTTTTTAACTCAGTCCTTTTAAATAATTGATTTGGTATGTTACTGTTAGGAACATGTAATTTGTGGATAACACCTCAAGTGATACAAAGCAGTTTTCCTTATAGAAGTCCAGAGTTATGCCACTTTAGCTGTGCAAGAGCTTTACCATAGTATTTGCTTTACAGAACCTACCTGTCTGCAATTGCGAGGACCCTACTGGGTAGTTGTAATTGCCTTCCCAGTGGATTTTTCTCTGTAGAGACTTTTCCTAATCTTTCAGTATCACTTCATGGCTCTAGAGCCTGAATGTGGCTTTTGGGAAGTAGTATTGCCTGTGGAGCTTGTCATGACATCCTGCTGTGCAGGCAGCCAGCAAGGATGGTCTTGTCGTCATATTAACTTTGCCAGTTAAATACTTTTTTTGTGAAATTTGGAACCAGTGGTTTACCCTTCTCTGTCGCTATAGTAGATGTGTAGGAATGTGAGCTCTTTTCTAGCTGTACACAACAGCACCATACTTCTGCCTGTAATGGTTCTGGCCAGCAGGTCCTCAGTCCTTACTAGTAGTTCCTCTGTGGGTACCACCCCTATCACCAGCAGTGACTGTGTTCACCTTAAGAGCAGCCAAAGTCAATACTAAAAAGTATATTTTAATCCTGGGTAGAGCAGCAGTTGGGCACTCTTTCTTCTTAACATTCGATGATCAAGCTATCATTTGCTATGGTGCATTGGTTTGTGTTTTTTTTTTCACTGTGTTCACTCTGTCCTACTCTGGTAAACGCAGCTAGGAGAACATAGCTGGAACAGCTTGATGCAGTAGCATGCTGGGGGTGTGCATGTGTAGCCTCGTTCATGTCCTCCTCCTTGTGACTCCTGTGCTGTGGGTCAACTTCCCAAGTTGGATTGGACAAGCTGTGCTGTTACCTCTCTTGATGAGTGTCACTAGAAGGAGGGCAAGATATGATTACAGTAGCACCCTGTGAGAAACATTTCTTCTCCCACCCCTCTTCACTGTCCACTCTTATTTTGTGAATGTTTTATTTATTCAAGGGATATACAGGATGGATTTCTTTATCTTTTTTTAGTAGATGCAATACCAAAATCAGCGTAAGTGATTCAATGCAATTTCGAGTGCTGGGGAAATGACTTAAGAAGTAACCATAAGTAACCTAGTTGTCCTGTGCTTGGGTGTTTTTCACATATGTATTACAATCTCTTCGGATCAGATGTTCTAAAGTGGTTTGGATTTCCATGCAAAGGAAAGGTCAGGGTTTATCTCTCCTGAGTTATACACATGCAATGAGCTTGCAGAGGGCAGCCTGGCCTGGCATCTTCTGTATCTATGAGCAAGAAAAAGTACTTCGGGTATTTTTTGCTCATTTGCTGTAGCAATAGCCATTTCATTGTCAAGGTGTTATTTTGTGCATCAGATTGTTACTGTCTAAAGAAATGGTTTCCTTCTGTGTGTGTTTTTTTGAATAGGTTATGTAACATTAAAATAACTGAAAGGAAAAATACAGTAAGTTTATTTCTGTACCTTACTGGGTTTTGTTGTGGTTGAGATAACAAAACAAGTTTTCAAGGAAAGTGTTATTTTTTTTAATTCAGAAGAATTGTATTATTTTTCTTTTAATAACTCTGCATCTGGAGTGACAGTTCAAGGCATGATGATCAGTCCACTTTCTCTTGCTGATTTTAATCCAGCGTAAGTTATTTCTAGCTGAAAACACCATGATTAAATGACCATGATAATGTGAAACTGTAAAATGAGGCAGCATTCCTTCGCTGTCAACTGTTAGGGGGCATGTATTTTTATTGTGTGCAGGAGGAAAAGACATTTAGATCTCTTCTTCAAAGCCTCAAGAAAAGATGAGGTTAAAGTTGGTTTGAACTTAGCTATTGACAGACTTCCTTGCTGCTCAAAGTGTTATTTCTGGGTGGAGGGTGAGGAGCTCCAGTGTAAAAGTGGGCAGGAGGTTCGTGCAGTTAGTACCTTTTGCTCTAGTAATTTTGTGGTAAAGGATTTTTGTGTCTCAGGCTGTCAATTTTATTCACATCTTAATGCTCACTGATAGAAGCCTCAGAAGTTGGTCTTATTGTTTCATAATAAAACCAGCGCATAAACAGATAATATTTTCCTTCAATTCCATGGTGGTCTTGTTCAGTGACTTCATTTCATATTAGTATTTTGACTCCAGCAAATAAGTAATACATCAACATAAAAGCTAAGTGTGGCATTATGAGTCCCTTTTGTACTCTCAAAATCTTTCCAATTAAGCTAACATGCAAGTAGTGTGACATGCCCTGTAATGAGGTTAAAGTCGAGATCTTTTCCAGCTATAGATGGGCTTGAAGTGGGAAGGCTGCTGTCAGGTCATGGTGTATGAGGATTTGTCTGACCCAGAAGGAGCACTAGCAAACTGTGTCTTTTCCTGTAGCTGTATAGGCAGTACAGAAACAATACCCAGTATTACTGTAGCCATAAAGAAATGAGAGGAAAACCAAATCTTCTTCCTCCCTGCTGTTTTCTTGTTATGTGCATTTGACAGTGCTTTGTATTGTGCGGTGGGGTTTTTTTTAGCCTGCTTACATACAACTGATGAGTCAACAGGGAGGAAGAAAAACCCCATATGTATATTTTAACAGAATTCAGATGAAAAAAAGAGATGTTTAAAGGGCAGATCATGAGAAAAATGAGCATTTTTGAAATTAGTTCCAAAAGAAAAAAAATATCCCAGTTACAGCATCTCTTTAATTAGATTGAGCAGGGCTGCTAATGAGTGCTAAAGTTCTCCACTTCTCAGCCATAAAGATCAGTGCTGTCACTCATGTGCTGCCTGCACTTTTCTGCCTTGGTGTCCCCCTGAAAGCTTTCCTATTCCAAGAGTGAGACCTAGGCATGGCTCCGTGATAGCTGTACCTTGTGGTCTGGAGGCAGGCCAATAACCATCCTCCAGACTGAGCATGCCTTGGAACTCCCCTGCAGCACCACTTAAGTGGCTGCTGCATGCTAAAGGTAGCAGGCCCTCAATGGGATTCTAGCAAGGTTTGTACTTTTGTATGGCATAGGTGATTTTATGGTCATAACCTGATGTGAAACACTCCGTCAGGCAGAAATACCAAGGTTTGGTACAGCGACTGATTTCTTAAAATATATTTATTTTTTAATGGTTACACACAAATCCAAATTTGATTACCCAGAATAAATTTCAAATGTAAGTATTTTTGGTAGACAACTTGTGTTTTATTCAGGGCTAAGTAAGTGTGAATTAATGTTTTCTAAACATATTGGGTATTCGGAATTTAACACCTCAGAGCAGATCTTGAGTCAGTTTCTCTTCCAGTTCTGGAAATTTATCTTCAGCTTTTTTCTTTTCTGCTTTCTGTGCATTGAAGGAAGAGGGAATATTGTCACATCAGGTATACTTTTTTCCTTGTTTCTAAATTGCCAGACAGTTGGTGATGGAAAGAGGGGAAGGTGGCAATTTATTATGGTTTATATTTTCTACCCAGATCCCTTATTGCTTGTTTTTAGTTTTGGCTTGTGTAAAGATCTGAAAATTCATCCTGAAGCCTCCAAACTTGTTAAAAGTAACCAAAACCTTTTGACTGAATTTGAGCTTTGGAGGAGGTCCTGCAGGAACAGTTTGCTACACAGACCTGCTGGCGAATTGTCACCTGCTTTTCATTTTCTTCATCTGCCATTCACTTACTGCAACACATCCTCTTTCTCCTCCCTTTGCTGAAGTCTTTCAGTTTGTTTCAGACAGAGGAATTGGAAGTGATGGACACATGTCGGCTCCCATAGGACTTAGTCTGGTGCATACGTACCATGACAGAGGAAATGGGAGAAAGTCAACAGTGGTCTGGAGGGGACAAAGGGACAGGTGTTTGGAGCATGGTAGTGTTTGTCCAGCCTTGCTAGGAAATAGGTCCCTGTTGTCCCAGGTGCACAAATCAAGATCTTTTAAGCACAGCGGTGTAAGGTATTGAACTGTACAACTGTTTGTGGTGAGGAATGAGAAGAAAAAAGTATTCACTGAATTTTTTATGTCTTTGTATCTCATACAGGAGGGAAGGTGAGGGATAAAAACTTTGTCTTACCTCAGTTTCTTGGCTTGCTGCCTTACAGAGAAAACAAAATATAATTGGTTAGTGAATGGTAGTTTCACATTTTATCTACCTTTGTCAAGTGTCACTCTAATGAATAGTAAATGTAGGATATTTCCCTCCCCACCCTGAACTATGCAGGCAAAGCCTGAACTCCCTTCCCTGCTCTGTTACCTAGACTTCCTTCTTTCTGTAAAAAATTGTGTTTGGAATTTGAAAGTCTGACTTGCCTTTCAGAAGAGAGTGTTTTCCTGTCCTGTGTGCTTTTGAAATCTTTTGTCAGAAAAGGATGTTATTTTTAGATTGTTTTAAAGCTTTATGTTGTTCTGTGTCACTCCTGGAGTCCTAGATATTTGTGCATCTGGGAGGAAGAGAATTTGATTCTTATATCAATACTTGGTAAAATTCTTCTAGTATCACATACAATGTTCCTTTTTTTCTTTAATCTACAGTCTAAAAACTCTTGAAGTATTCTTTACTTGACTAGTTATATGGACCGTCATTACCTTTTCAATTTTTGTTTGCATACTCAGAAATGAAAGACTTTATTTTTAACCTGTTTGCTAAATGGAAGCTTATAATGGGGGAAAAATGTGGAGATGGACAGTGAGAATTACAATTATTTCCATTTTCAAGGAAGAGAGGCTACACAAAGAAAGAAAAGGACACTTATTGCTTCATGAATCTGGAAACAGGTTCAGAAAAATACACACTTGAAACAACTTTCTGAAGCTCATAGTGCAAAACTGCAAGGCACACGTCTGACTTATAGAAAAGAAGAAAATCAAAATACTTCATTATACAGTTTGTGTGAGACCAAATAGCTCTTGAGACTTAATGGCATTTCAGCTTGTAAAAAGCTTATGCCAGTGGAGGATCCTGGTCTGATAAATTACCTTGAATTAGGTTATTTTTGAAAACAGTGTGCTAGCATCTGAGAAGCAAGAACACATTTCCAAGACTAATGTTAAACAATAAAAATAACTCCTTTATTTGCGGTTCTAAACTGCTGAGGGTTTAGTCCTCTCTCCCTCCCTTTCTTATCTTGCTTTATTTTCCCTTTCTCTGTCTTCCAGATCAAATGAAGCTTATTTGATGCCACTGAGGTGTTAATCTTCTGATTTTTTTTCCGGACGTCAAGAGTGATAACATAGAACATCTGCATTTTGAAAATCAGTATATATTATTTAGCATATGGTGAAAAAAAACCCAAACCACATGATCATATTGTAGTCAAGTCCATCCAATTAGTTGTCATCATGTTTTGTCTACACTTGAACTACAAAATACAGATTCTATGTATCCTGTTGTTTTGTCTGGATCAAATGTATTATCATGAAAATATTTCCCATTCTGACTTCCTTTGCTTTTTAAAGTGTAAAAACGTATCAATCTTCTGTAATGTTGATGGCCAGTCTGTAATGCAGCTGGAAATCCTTTATGCTCAGAGTTCCCTAGTGCATTTCTCATTGTTTACTTGGAAAGACAGTTATTAAATTTTATCATCCCAGTTACTTGATTGATTCCAGAACCTTTGAAATGTGAGCTTCCAACTCTCTATACACATCTCCATCCTGCATAATCTCACTCAAAGGGTTTTGACCCAAGGCTTTAAAGATTTCTAGAGCAAGGCTTTCAGGTGCCTTTATTGTGTTGAAATATCGTACATAAACCATTGGTTGTCAGTTCAACTTTAATCTTTGGATGAAATATGATAATTCTAGTAATAGAAATTTAAGGAAGATTGTGGAGGGGGATGATTATTGGATAGAAATTACAGAAAAAGGATCTTAATGATAAGAGTGGAGATCTGGCATGGCTTCTCAGTGGAAATAAGAGAGAAGGAACAACATTTAAGATGGACCTTGACAACTTTATGAATTCAAACAGATGATAAGTTTGTCTGAAACAATGACTACTAGATTTCATGACATGGAAGGTGTTTTCCAGACCCGGCATTCATAGCTGAAGGCTAAAAAACCAAATAAAACACCCCTCCTAAAACGAATCAGTTTTGACTGCAGCAAAAATCCAGCAAAATAATTCATTTCAAGAAAACATTTGTGTTTTGTTCATGTTTTCGTAGGCTCCTTTATTAGTCTCTTTCTTGGTGATTTACAAGGGTAAAGGAAACTCTTAATCTTTATTGCATCACAAACTATATAAACTTTTTTCCTTTCCTCCTCGAACAAATTAATCCTGACACTTCTGTTGCTGCAAGGAGTCCTCCAAGGTTTGTCACCTTTTTCTGGGTAGAGTAATCACCACATTTGAACGTACCTTTTCAGAAATAACGTTTGAAAAACAGACTGGGAAGGACCCTGTTTGTTCTAAAATTTTGTTGCCTTCTATCAAAGTACCCTATAAAGGATACTTTATAAAGTACCCTTGATGTTTTTTTTCTCATTTAGAAAGAAATCTAGGGAAAAAATTGCAAGTGAACAAGTGAAGGCAAAATCACCTGAAGTGAACAAAAGGAAGACCAAGAAATGTGTGATACCCAGTGATACATACATATATATGTATATAAATCTGAGCTCTGATATGAGCTCAGAGACTCCACATGACTTTTGACTTTTTCTTACAATGAAGTATCTGATTCATTATCCAACTCTTGGATGCAAGGCTTTTTTTCCACACTGCAGCTGAGGATTGTTATGGAATTTCCAGGGGAACTGGCTGAACCCAGGGCCTGACCAATGAGGGCACGTAGGAGCAAAGTCACAGCGATTTTGATGCAATATAGACTCTGAAGCTAGTCCCCTTTATAGGAATTGACATGAAGTTATATGCTTTCTCTAACTTCTGAGAAGATTAACTCTTGAAGTAAAACAAGATTTAAGGGATTGGGTAATTTAGCGCAGCTCTGGATCTAATTGCATGTATAATTTACTTTCCGAAAGGTAGAAGCCATTGCTGAGTATATGCTGGTGATGCTAAACAGAGAATAGAAAAAATACTACAGATCTTTGATCAGCACTTCGGTTACTCTGACTTACGCTGTTTTGACACTGATTGGAGATCCAGGTAGTACTGCAGAGTAGTAACAATTTGCATGTCTACATTTAAGAAACCATAAACAGCTATTCAGGACACAACTTGTGAATGCCTCTTCACATACAAATTGTTTCGTGAATCTGGTTTGTCCTTTTAGGGTAGGAAAACTAACCTACCAATCTTGCACCCAGAGTTTGAATGAACTTTTGCAGAATACCCTTTTTGTGTGAGAACACAGAAACACATGTGAACTGCAGTTTTAACTCAGAAAAGACAACATCATGAAGTAGACTCTTCCTCTGTTACCCTGATAAAACTTCCTGCAGGTCTTATACTCTTTCTGCTTTGTCTCTTATTTCCTTTCATAGAATTCTTGTGGTTTTTTGTGTCTACTGGATTTCTTACTTTAATCAAGGAGATGGTTGCAGAAAAGTTAGAATGCTCTATTTTGTCTTGCACCTCATCAATAAAAGCTGCTTCATGTGATAGATGCAAATGCTCCTGCCAGAACATATTTGGGGAGTTGATGTACTGTAGTTGCCTCTCATCTCTGGGTTTGAAGTGTTTGGTAAAATTATTAGTAGAAATTTGTTTCATTGTCTTCAGGTTTGTCTCTAGTGGATATAAACTGCATACTAGGTACAGGAGGTCTAGGCTTGAGGCTGAAAGCAAAGCTGGTCAGAGCTGCATAGAGCTGCAGTGTTTCATGAAGATGTGCCAGTGTCCATGCAGCTTTCATCAAAGTGGGCTGTGTGGTGAGGGGTTGAGACGGAAGGAAGAAAGATCTGTTGGGGTCTCAGAGATGTTGATGTTGGGTGGCTGGGAAGGTACCCAGATCTTTGCTTTTGCATACCCTGGTTCCTTGGGCAGCAGGCAGTGACACACACATAAGTGAGTATTTCACAGGGAGTTGAGTTTTTTTAGTGCTAATTGAGTTCCTTGCGTCAGTGTTCACTGCTGAGGGTGCCCGAGAGTGTCTAAGTCTGAGCAGCTATTTGCATAGGTGAGCCCAAGGCAAATGGGAAGGTTAATGTGAAAAGTTAAAGACCACATTGACAAAAGGGCCAATAACTAATTGCTAGGATTTGATTTTGTTAAGTATCCTGATAGAACTCAAACAGTAATTTGCTGAGAAGGCTTTATAATAGCTCCCTTAAACCAGCTCCAGTCTTGAAGGGGTGGGGTAGTCACATCGGGGCTCACAAGCTGTTGATGGGGTAACACAGCAACAATTTTTAATCAGAGAAACTGGTAGAGCTGCTGATAAGATGCAGGATTAGCAAATGAACAGCTGAACGTGATGTGCTGGAGGAGAGCCAGCACAGCTTTTCCTAAGGAAGTCAGTTCTTGTGAGCCTTGCAGAAATTGCTGACAGGCATGAGACCCATGAACTGAGATGGTCTGGATGAAGGGGAGCATATGTGGGCTTTCAGAAAGCTTCCAGTGAGGTAGGAAAAAAAGCTTTTGGCACAGAAACTAGGGCTAAAAGTGATGATGTCCATGTGGTTAAACTGGGGATCTGTCATGGGAGCAGCACTGCTCACAGAGAGCAAAGTGTGAGGGGGAAAAGCTTGCCGCTGCTCTGCGCAATTAATTAGGGAAAATTTGCAGAAGGATCTTACAATGGTGAATGACTGCAGCAAATTGCAGTTGAAATGTGGGATTGATGAAGGCAAAATAATGTACAGGGGGGAAAAAAGCTTTAAAGTTTGGGCTTGATATTTACATTTAGCATCCAGGAAAAGGATTTTTGGATAATTACAAGTACTTCTATGAAATGATTAATTTAGTACTCACAGTGGTAAAAAGGCAAATAAAGGGCTCAGAATGAGGGAGGGGAAGAAAGATAACAGTGCAGATAGTACAATGACACCACTGATAAACCTCTGGAATACTTGTTCTAATTCTGGCAGTCCTACCTCAAAAAAGAGAATTGTGCTGGAAAACATTGACAAAGATGGAACAGCTTCAGTATCAGTGAAAGCCAACAGAGTCTAGGGTGCTTCCACTTCAGAGGGGAAGGTGCATGGAGGGGTATATGAATAGATTCATAAAATCACAGAAGGTGTAGAGAGGCAAGTGATTACTTGCTGTTCTTCACAATATGATGCACCAATTGAATTTTCAGGCAGAATTTTAAAACCAGACAGAAGTAAGTACTTTACGCTGCCCTTAATTAAATTGAGGAGCTCATTACATAGGCTGCTGTGGAGACCAAGAGAATAAATGGGTTCAGGGAAAGACCGACACATTCTTAGAGTAAAGAGCCATTACAGGCTATTAAGCACAAAGGTCTGGAAGCAGTCTTCAGCTCAGGAAGTCCTTAAACTACCAATTACTGGAAGCTGGGACAGGAGTACATCAGGGGAGGATCACCTAATTTGTGCCAGTACTTCTTTAAACATCTGCTACTTGCTGTTGTCAGAGATGGGATACTAGACTAGACAAATTATTTGGTTGGGCTGAAGTTGTCTTATTTCATACAGAATGCAAAAAATTTGGGAATCTTGGTTTTGCAGTGAAACATTCCTTGGCCTGTGGTCAGCTTGAGAGGAGAATATTATATACTCAGAAGGCAAGCTGGGAACAGCAGGTTGCAGGAGCACTATGCAGTCAGCAGAGATGCGTGGGGAAAACTTAGATAATGCCTGAGTTTAGCCAGTACATTTTGTTCGTGGCTCTCATAAGCACCAAATGGTGGCAGTGAAAACCACCTCCAAGCAAACTTGGACACATAGAAATAGTTCATGTATTGTCTGGCCTTGTACGGGGATTTTCAGGTTGTGGTTGGCAAAGTTGAAAGCTGGCAGGTGTAGGGTTTATCTGCTTTGGATATTCAAAGGACAGCAGAGCTATTATAACTTAAACATTGGTATAGAAATGGCTCAACTTTTCTGGGTAAATATATGGATTAACTTTGAGAAAAGATTTATAGAAATATCTCTCCTGACAAATATCCTCTCCATAGGCTCTATAGAAGCCAGTCTCTGTGTTTTTATGATCTTTCAACCTTGCAGCTGAAAGACTACCCCAATGGTAACTTATGCCCCTGTGGAAAGAGGGGAAATACTCCAGCCTGGAAAGGTGGCTACTCCAACAGCGGCACTGACTAAAATGACACTCAGATCTGTTAACTGTGCAAAGTACTAGCTTACTCTCTCTTTTCCAAATAGATTTTCCTAATGTTTAAATAAGCTTCATACTATTGACTAATAGTTTTTTGTGGTCTTTAAGGACTCAGGCGTAACTATTCAGTCTAACCAAATCATTGGAGGATTTTTACATGCCTGAGATAGAAGAAAAGGCTCAGTAAAGCCAAAGCCTGGAATATTAGCTCAGATCTCCCCCTATCAAATATGTATCCTTTGACCTAATAAGTAGGTTGAGTCTCACCTGACTTTCCAGCAGAATGAAAACGTATTGCTTTTTTATGCCTTTTTTTTTAACAAAAAAAAATCCTTAAATCAAAAAAAAAAAAAAAAGAAACATGTTATACTTGAATATCTTGAATACCTGCTTGCTTTTGGTTTCCAAGACAGTGAACTGCTCTAAATTTTCCTAATGATATCAACTGTGTAATTAGTATCAGATATTTTTGTTTATTGTATGTTTAATGGCATACACGTCTATGTTCACTCATGCTTGCTCACAGTGGTGGCGTGTTAGCTAAGTTGATAATAGTGTCTACTAGAAATTACTGGATATGAAGAAGTAATTATCAAAATACAGCTCATTAACTTATCATGTAACGTTTCCTTCTTGGTTGCTACATCAGCAAGCTGGCTGGTGTGCCGATTTTAACAAAGTTGTGGATTTGTAGCCTTAAGAATGAAATATATCATGAAAGCACAGTTTCACTTTTTATGGCTGTCTCTTATCAGAACAGCGATTACTTCTGCTTCTATGGGAAAGACTGCCTATCAAGCCTGTGTTTTCATTCATGCACTCAGAGCAATGGAGATGAAATGGCTGCGAAAGATAAGTAAAAGCCACTGGTGTTACCTTGCTATTGGAAAAGTGCCAGGTAGTGTAATCTGCTAGTTAAAGTAATGTGAGATATGACCTCCTGGATACTCAGCATCTGTTCTGTTATCAGATTTGTGCTACCTTTCCTTTCCCCTATTTTCCTCTCTCTCATCTGCCTTGCACTTATTAGAAGGCCATGTGTTTGCTCTTTAACCTGACCTCCTTTTTTTTAACAGGGAAGGCTTCTGCAGTGCACACTGTGTTTTGACACTCTTTCTTTGTTCTGAGACAAAGTTCTGATAAGAAGCTGTGTAAAAGTAGCCATTTTTAGCTTGTCCCTGGGCCTAAGGGTTACCTCTGGCTCGTCCATGCAAATTTGCAATCCCTGAGGTAACTTTAAGGCTTTTACTTTAAAACAAACCTGAAAAATAAAGGGCATTATTGTCATGTCTGTGTTTCATACAAACCCATAAATCCAGCTTGGCATGCAGAGGAAGGGCAGGCTGTTGGCACAAAGCAGTGCCAAGTCTCCCCCAAGAATGCTCATCAGCCTCAGCTTGTTTTTTGAAGAAATGTGGGCCAAGTCTCAGGTTCTGCTGCAGAAGGCTTGCATATCTCCAGTATGACTTGAAATTACATCAAAGGCTTGATGCTGAGATGTCTGAAGCCATACATAAGGCATATTTACCATTTAAGTCTGCTCAATTTTCCTTCCAGCTGGAGAAACCTTGTCTGAAGACTAGTCAGATAAATTTGGTCTTAGGAGTACTCATCGTTAGACTTTGCTTTAGTAAATTTCCTTAGTGAATGCATGCAACTTTACAGGCTGTATTGCTTGACAAGTAATAGGCTTTAAGGCACGCTGGCTGAAAATGTTGGCATTTCTTATCAAATAACAAATTACTAACGCTTTATTATTCAGCCACCTTTGCTTAAGAACTACTGTGCACAAAGCGGGTGCTACCTTATTCTGTTATGAGGGCAGGACTAGGTAGGTTTATCGCTGTCAGTGATGCAGGATGAAAAATGTGGTACTGACCCATTTCTATTAAAAACCATGAATACTCACAGAATGTACTCTTTTGCTGAGGAAGACCTAATAACTAAATTGCTACCCCAAACAGCATGGAAGAAAACTGCCAATTTTCTGGAAAAATATAGGTATAAAAAAAATTTGTAGTTTCTTACAGTTTATTCCTTTAAGGCCTTAATCCTGTCATTGAGATGTGTAGCCTATGTTGTACTGACAGATATGGCATAAAATCTTTCTTGCTAAATTGCTCACTCCTCATATATTGCCAAGTAGTGCAAGTCTTTTCCTTGGGCTCCTCCCTCTAAGAAGTTTTTGTCAGATGCAAAATGTTTTGGAAAAAAACCTTAATGTCAGTGTCTTGCCCACATGAAGTGGAAAGGGCTCATTAGATGATCAGAGGCTTATGTTAATGTTCTGAGTTGTTCATGCTACCCACAGGAAAGGGAATTTAAGAGGTTCTGATTCGGCCCACTTGATTTTTCCAGACTTGCAATGTGAGCAGTGAGGCTTCCAAGCTCCTTTAGTGTGGATAAATATTGACCTGTATATTTTCAGGACAATGAAAGATTTATTTAGCATATGGCTGACCTGGATTGTCATCACTGGCTCAGTTGACTTTTATTGCCTTGGGACAGTGGTAAGGTTAGGAGATGCTATAAATAGCTGTCACACTGTGGGAGTGGTATCACAAAAATGTGCTTTACAGACTGTCATTTTGCTTTGTGGGGGATGAGTGTATTTGGCTTTCAAAAGGAGATCTCTCCTTCAGATGTTTTTGTCCTCTTCTGAATCATTGCAGCTGAAGCTGTGAGATTGCTTCAGCCATCACCATCAGGTGCTAAAATATGCAACACAATAATGTTATCAAGCTTTATGAAACCTATTGTCCAAGTGCAGCTGAGCTTTATATCAGCAGTGTACTGTACTTCTGCCTAATGGTTCAGTGTTCCAGGTGGATATGGCAGGACAGCGTGTCTCCAGGGAAACAGGCAGTGTTTCCCTCAGCACTCATGTGGCTCCAGGAGGGTTTCTGGTCACCATCTGTGAATTGTGGGAGGCCATATCTGTGCCTCAAGAGCTGTTAGAATGACTTTGGACCAAAAAGAATTGAGATATAAGTGGGAAGAAGCTGTAATACCTTGAGGGCTGCTGTTATGATCAGATAAGGTGTTAGCGTATGATTCCTCTTCCTAACTATGTGGTGTCCCCATGTCCTGTTGTAGTCAGACACTGAATGCACGACTTTTCCCAGCCTATAAACTAAGTAAAGGCAACAGATGTTGCTCTCTTCATATAAGCTCGTATTTCATTCCTACAATAAAGGCTATTTGGAATTGTGTATAGATTGATTCAGCAGGTTCAGCTGGTAAGTAAGGAATAGGTGTAACTAATGAGGACTCCACTGAAACTGGCAGAGAGAACCATATGGAGTCCACTGGATTATTTGATCTTTCAGCTTAGTGCCAGATGAGTAACTGATCTTCATTAAACAGTAATTTTTAGTGATCAGATTACTTTATTCTTTTCCTAAACTGCCTTAGCTGGGCATGTCATTGAAGCACCATTTCACCCGAGCTGAAATTAGATGCTGTATCGGCTCTTCTGATTTCTGGAGAGGGGTGGGGTGGATAATTATGTTGGGTAATTATACTGGCTATACACTCCATTTATTTGTTTGTTTGGTTTTGTGTTTGGTTTTGTTTTTCAATATGCAGGAAAGCAATCTCCAGGTCAGGCCTCCAGCACTTGGCTCCTGTGCATTCTGTCAACATTGCAGTCTCCAATGGACCTGTGAAGGAACCAAGGGCAGCCTTAGAGTGGACTGTAGGTATTTGGTTTTTTGGCAGTTAATTTGAGCAATATCTCTTGCTAGTGCTGTTTCCATCCTTAAATCAACATAAGACATTGTATTGCTGTCAGAATTAGTGCTGGTCATTAGGAGCATGCTTCTGTTATGAAATGAGGCACAAGGGAGAGATGGAAACTTGTGTAGACTTGAGCAGCACAGGACAGCTGTGCAATTTTTCCAGCTCAGGAACTGTCTTCTTACATTTGCTCACTGCCTTCTTGCCATCCAAAGAGAGACTGATTTTAGCACAACAGGGTTTTTAACCTCTGCTTGATGGGCCAAAATTTAGGGCTGAAGACCCATGTTGAGTTGACTGGGTCTGTAGAGTAGATAATAGAAATATTTGGTCACAATGCTTCATAGGTAGGGTTAGATATTTTCTGAGCCCAAGTTGGTTTCTAGAAAGAGAGCATGTTTCCACCTTCCCATCTTCCTTCTGTTGTACTTCTGGACTACTATATAACTACATATAGGGCCGGTTTAGAATAGGATAGAATAGAATATTTCAGTTGGAAGGAACATACAGCTATTATGTAGTCTAATTGCTTAACCACTTCAGGGCTGACCAAAAGTTAAAGCACTTTGTTAAGAGCATTGTCTAGATGTTGTTAAACACTGACAGGCTCAGGGCACTGGCTGCCTCTCTAGGAAACCTGTTCCAGTGTTTAACCACTCTGTCACTAGAGAAATATTTCTTAATGTAAAGTCTGAACCTCCCCTGATACAACTTTGAACCATTTCCCATGCACCTCCCCTGTGGTTATGCACTGATATGTGCTAAGAGTAGCTTGAAAGCTTACACAGAATCCTCTTGAAAGACCAAAGTTTATAATGGGTAGTGAATGTCAGTAAAGAAAAAAATTAAGTTTTAAATGCAAACGTTTAAATTCAAAGGTATATTTAGTAGAGTGAAAAGATATTTAGATCAAGATATGTTGGAGCCAGACATGAAGTTTTCATGTTAAGCTGGAAGGCAGCATTAATCAGTGCATGTTGTATCCCCATCTATGTCATCCTGCTCTTCAGTATTTCTGAGGAGGATTCTCCAAGGACCCATGATGGGAGATCTTTCCAAAGTCTAAATGACATGAGCATATATTGTCACTTGACTTTGCAGTAGAAAATGTTTCCTCCCTGTTGTCTTCACAGTAATAACTGGAATTCCCTGGCTATAGTCTCCATTTCTGCTTGTTCCTTCAAGGTGATTTGCCAGTATCAGATGGTCTTGTGAACAGGACACTGATTCAGAGAGTGGGATTTCCATTCTCTGCTCTGCCACTTACTTTGTGAGTGAGCTCAGATGAATTCTTTTACCTCTTGACACCTCAGCCTCTCTCACTGTAAAATGGAGATGAGGATTCTGGTGCTTCTGAAGTCCTTTTACGTAAGAAACTGTATTCCTTTATTATTGCTGTTGCTACTATCTATGATCCCTGCGGTTTCTTTGTCCTAACAGACTTACAAATGCCCAGTTTAATAACATTTACTACACCTAATTCAAGTCAACTTGTAGCTTTTTTGTCCACGTTAATGCTATCTTTTCACAGCAGGGCCATAGGAAATGTATCCTCTGGAGTATGTGATGTTATAGCCAGAGGGGAATGCAGATTATGCCTTGTTATAAAGGAATCACCTCAAATGCCTGTCCCTGTGATATGTTTACGTGTAGCCCCTTCTCCCACCCTCCAGCATTTCAGGCATCACTCCCATGTGTTAAATGATAAACTAAGTAATTCTAACAAAGATTTGGGCTGAGATTCTAGCCCAGTACTGACTGAGCCACCTCATACTGTACCTGTGTACCACTGGGGATCTAGATATTTGTATATATTCATAGTGCCATTTACTTCCAAGGAAAACAACCATAAGCTTTTGTACAAAGTCTGCCTGTAATTTCTTTCTTAAGTATTGCCTTCTGGGTCTTGCTTTGTGCCTACAAAATTCTTGACAGCCACTAGGATATTCATGTGTTGAGCTTCCGGCTGGTCAAATATATCTCATTTTGTTTGTCTGTAATGCATTTGTCTGTTGATGCTTATTTCTTGTCTTCTTCCTTAGCAGGCATTTATGGCCCATGACCACTAAACTTAAAACCCTGATTGTGTCTTGTAAAGAATTATTTGAAGACATGCAGCTTTGATTCTTGGAGTTCTATGAAAAAATGTGAGACTGATTTAGGCTTTGTGTTCTGTTAATGCATAGTCAGAGTTCTCTGTGTGCAAGCTGAATGGTTTTCAGAGGAGAAATATTATAACCTTATACCATAAATTGTATGTGTAAAAGAAAAAGAGTCTTATACATCTTAACAGGAATAGAAAGCTATGTATTTGAGTAGAAGCTGAAAACTGACATTTCGCAATATATGGAAGCAGGGTCAGGCCCACCCAGAAGAACTGTAAAAAGCATTACACAGTTGCATATGTATGGGGTAAGGAAAGCCAGACCTCATCCAGTGTTGAATCTAACAGGAATATGAAGGGTAACAAGGATGGTTTCTGTAGGCGTATCAACAGCAGTAGGAACACTGGAAAAAATGTTAGGCCACTGCTGAATGAGGCAAGGGATGTAGTGACAAAGAACCTGGAAACCCAGTGTGCTTAATGTTTCTGTGTTTTTTTAACCTCTTTTTTACTGTAAGACCTGCCTTCAAGAATGCCAGGTTCCTGACATCAGTGACTGAACCAGGGAAGATTTACTTTCGTAGAGGATGATCCAATTACAGAAGCTCAGGTTGAACATACAGAAGGCTCAGTTTGAGCATACAGAAGTCTATGGGGCCTGATGAGATGCACACATAAGTGCTGAGAGAACTGGCTGATATAATAGCAAGAGCAGTCTGTTGTCTTTGAAAGGTCATGATGATCAGAGGAGGTTCCTGAGGACTGCAAAAAAGTAAACATCAATCCTGCCTTCAAGAAGAACAAGGAGAAGGAGCCAGGGAACTACGGACTGATTAGCCTTGCCTTGATTCCTAGGAAGGTGTTGGATCAAATCTTTCTGGAAGCCATTTCCAAAAATATTAAGAATAAGAAAGTGATTGAGAGTGGTCAGTATGGATTTATGGAGAGGAGATAATGCCTGACAAACCTGACAACTTTCCATAATTAAATGACTGTCTTGGTCATTTAATGAGGGGATGAGGGGAGAGCAATGGCTGTTACGTTGACTTTTGCAAGGCTTTCAACACTATCTCCCAGTACACGCCTGTAGACAGGCTGATGAAGTATGGGCTAGATAAATAGACAGTGAGAAGGCCTGTGCTAGTGAGGTACTTATAATCAGTGAATGTGACTTTGCAGTGCATTATTTTCTGGATCTTTTTAGCGTTAGTCAGTACTGCTGTCCATTTACTTTCCCGAACAGTATGTGCTTATAAGTGCCTAGACTTCAGATAACTAACGTGCATTTAATATGCTAACATGTTTTACATAGGATGAAATATTTCTCTCATTAATGTGGATAAAAGCATTTCTTTTTCTATGTGAAAGGTTTGGCTTCTGTATCATCAGTTCCTAAAAGCTACACTAATTTTTATACTGAAGGATATTTCCTTTCCATTAAAGTTTCTGCACAACTAAGTTTTGTTTGGGGAGTGAGTATTCAGTTGAAGAGATCTACATAATCAGACGTTCGCATGAGAAAGGAGAACCCTGGGGTATGGGTATCCATTAATCACATAAAAACATGTGCATGTGCTGGGAGCTTTAATTCCATTTAAATAACTACTGCTGAATGCAAGCTCCATGCATACTTAAAAATTGCTGAAATTTTGTGTGCAGATTGCAGGGAGCCATGTGTTCAGAATCAGTCCTACTCTACTGTTGCTTTTTCACTGAGGTTTTTTTGTGAACTAGTATTCTTTCCAGAGAGACTGCAACAGAAAAAAGTGGGTTTTCATATTTCAAAATGGTGGCTGTCTCTATTTTTTTTCCCCGGTATTATAGAGGATGCGGTAATACTACAGAAGATGCCCTTCTTGAAAACAGGTATATTTTTCCCTTTAACTTCAGTCTTTTTTTCAGCAAAGCTTTTGTCAGCTAAATAATGGTTCATGAGAACACAGGGAATCATCATCTCAGTTAATAGCATCTGGACATTGCTCCTTTGTGAAGAAAAACATTGCTATTCTGCTTCACCATACAGATGATATTTTAGATGATGGTAATCTCAAAAGGTCAACAAAGATTGCAGGAGTAGGCAACTGATGCATGGATGTTGGAAAGCATGGTGATGGAAAAGAAAATAGCAGAATAAGATAATGTGGTGAACTAGGCCTAAAAGTTAGATGTCCAAAAATAATTCTGAAAGTTGGAGCCTATGCATCTGCAAGTTTTTTGGAAATAATGATATAGTACTGCATCTCCACAATGGGGTTTGGGTTTTTTTTATGTCCATGTATTACATTTGTAATGAGAAAGAAAAGGTGACTTCTACATAAAGAATACTCTGAAATTAAAATGTGCTAAATCAAGAACATAATTTAACAGAAAAACATTTAGTACATTATAGCTGTTTGCAACATAAGCATTACAAACTCTGGAATTTCAGGTTTAAGCGTAAAACACAAGCCAAACATGAGACATACACATTTGGGAAAAAGACATCCAAACAAACTTGTTTCTTCTTTATAGTGGCATCATGAAGAAAAGGGCTAAAGGTAATTTTTGCTTACAAATATGTTTAATTAAATTTAGATTGATGAGCACTAACTTTACACTAATAAGTTTATCACCCAAATGTATATTTGTAAGAAGATTAATCTCTCTCACTGTGGTGTTAACAAGGGGAAAAATATCTTAATGGCTTACTTTAGGAATCTGTCATACAATTTTTTTTTGCAGAAGGCAAGTCACGACAGGAGTATTGGAGTGCTTCATTCTTCCTATTACAATTGGAGTTACAACTCCTTTGAACTAGAAAGTTGGACTGACTGGTGTGTTTGTTTGAACTTCTGTAGCTGCTTGTCATGACAAATTAAATTACTTGAGTTTATCTGTATTGCTTTTGAAACCATGTGACCATGCTTACTGCAGCCTGGAGAGCAGTGAGATATAGAGGTACTTAAGGGCTTTAGAAAAATGGTAATACTTGCTCTGTCATTTAACCATGATGGGGCATTTAAGAGAAGAAATGTAGCTGAATTGGTGAGATGTGTACAACAAGTTATGTTCACACACATGTAATTACATCATTCCCAAACTCCTAGTCCTTGAATCCCTATTTCTCTCTCACATCAGGCAGAGGAGGGATTGTGTATGTTTTTTATTCCATATGGAAGGAATGTTTACTGTACTGAAATTATTTTTGTTTGCTATTAAGGTGGTAATAGATCAGGAGCAATCAAATGAGAGGTCTCCATGTGGGAGAGCATATTGAGTTCATGTGTCCCTTGTGAGGTAGACTGCATCTACTAGGAAAGCACTGGTGCCTCCGCTTCAGTGAGCAGTTCTTCACGGGACACTGAGTTCCCACTCTTGCAAAGGCTGGGAAGCCAGCAGGAAAGGACAGTTCCCGATTTTCTTTTTAACAGCAGAATACTAGGCTATGGCTGTTGCTGTTATATCCATGATAATGGACTGTCCCTTCCCTACATAGCAAGTCAAAGCCAAACGTGTCAGACTAAAAGTGTGATTTGACAGATCAGTTAAACTGTTCTAACACTGAGTTGGTACCAAAGCCATCAGGTCTCACTGAACCAGCCTTTGACGCACCACTCCTTCTGTCAGATCCAGCAGTTATGTTGTCTCAGGGTGAGCCATGTTGTCTCACTGATTTAGTAGATAAAATTTATCTATTTTTTCCAATTAGTGGAAAAGCCACTAGCTCCAGCATGGTGACAATAGCAAAAGCAAGAGACTGGAGTTTATGGGGTAAAGGACAGAAGGAGGACATCTGCCTCTTTAGTAGCTATTTACTCCTAAAGCCAAATAAAGAAGTCAAGTGCAAACTAAACCAAGCTGGCAAAGTACTTATGAAAAGGTTGCTGAACACTGAACTCAAAACTGTTGTGGGGAAAAAAACCTGTATCAAAATATATAAGTGATGATGTAGCCTTTATTGTGCTTTAATTTTGTGTTAAACTGGAGATCATGCCAGATGTGATCCCAGAGACCTTTTGTCAGCTTATGTGTTGGTAGATGAAGTACCCCTTTCTCCTGCACATTGTGAAATACCACCTGTAAATTTTGGAGTAGAAAATGCTGATTTTCTGAAGTCAAAATTCTTTATAGAAACATATTGATTTTGGCCAAAATTTACTACTAGAATTGAAAGGAAAATTTGGTTTAGAGAAGGTCAAAGTATTTTCCTTTGACTATATCATCTTGACTCTCATAAACAGTAACCAAATGTCTCATCATATAAATGACAGTGCCCTGTAAAATTCAAAACAGTGAGGTTCAAATAATTCCCTTTGATCTTCTTGAGACAAAGTAATCAACAGGCAAAGCTCTTCTGTGAGAGGGCATTTCATCTTGGGAAGTCTCAGGTCTTTACCCTAATTCAGGGTGAAAGATTTTTTCCAACATCAGTTTGCTGGAATTAAAATTGTGAGTTTTGACACACAGCATTGTGAAATTGTTTGTGGCAGTAGGTATCTGGAGGTGTGCCACTTACACATATCAGGTTATATGCATTTTTATTATCTAGTCTTGTCAGAATTGTATCATAGCATGAGCTACAAAGGTCATCCTTGTAGGCTACTTACTGATTTTGTTTATACTGGGATGTAAAATCAGACATGTGAATCTATGATACAGTCTGGAATTGTAGAGAACAAAATCAGTCAAAACTAGGTTATGGAAATAGGCCACTTTAGAGATCCTGGATGGCAAGTTATGTGGACATGGTCTGAATCGAGGGATGTTTAATCTATTTTTTTTAATGTAATTTTGATTCCTCATTAAAAACGATGTCCCAAGAGCTGTGTGCTTTTTACTTAGCTTTAACAGTTGATCCTTCCTAAACATCTCTTCTAACCTGTGAAATTTAACTCTGGGTTATAATGTTGAATTTGCACTGTTTCATCAGCAAAGAATGTGCTCAGGTCAAACACTTTTTGAGCTCATACCCTCCAGCTTTGGTCCTCTTGTCTCCTCTCCTCACAAACTAGACAGGAAGTTTATATGTCAGGCAATACTGTGGGCATAATAATTTTATTTGTATGCTGTAAAACTGGTACAGTTCTTGTCAAAGAAAATTAATATAAACTTGAAGGGAAAGAACTTACTGTCTGAATAATTTACCATCTGAGTAAGTCTCAAAGAATTTCTTAAGCTAGTTCAGGTCCTTAAAAATTATTTTGCATAATAAAAATCCTCATCTAAATTATTGTGCACTGAAGTGTGCAGTTCAGGAAAATCTCTGTCCCAGGGAATCTATAGTTCAGGTGCGCAGGCAGACAGAAGGATGAGAAGAAATGGAGGTATAGACCAATGCCACTAAATGAAGACTAACTAGTGTGCAATGGCAGTAGACTGGAATCCAAGTCTCACTTTCATCCAGCCCCTTGTGCTAGGGGATAGCACTGAGTCTAACATCAATGGGAATATGTCTGATGAAGTTAGACCTGTGGACAGGTAGACATCGTACCAGAAAACCCCCAATGTTGTTTTAATTTATTTGAAGTGAGCACCATAGCTGTGGTAGGCACCACATGCAGACCTGCATAGGTGTTGTCTATTGTGGATGCACTCACACTCCAGAAGGCAAAGAATTTTGCCACTTCTGCTTCTCTGCATTACCTAAGAAATCAGCATGGTGAAAGAAGCTTTCTCATTTCAGCGCTTTGAAGCTGTCAGTGGTATTTAAAATAAATTACTTTAACCAAGATGGCTATTTCAGAGCATCCTGCTGTCGGACGCCATCTGTTTGGTAAGCGTCATCGTTTGTGACTTCTGCAGTGTGGGAACCAAATGTCAGAGACTGTCAAAGCGCTTTCCATCGTGCTCTAATTCTGGCTGAACAGAAATCCTGTTTATTCACTTTGCTCAGGTAGTGTACAGTAGACTTCTTAAGCTTTTTAGTCAAGCCAGGATTATGGTCAAGTGAAAACTTTAGTCTTTATACAACCGAATTTCCTCAGAACTAGAATTTTTATAGAACTGAGGTACAGTTTTGGTCAAATGAGGCTGTCAAAGAAAAATCAGGTGTTACCATGTCAATCACTACTAGCTGTGAATCTCCTAGGTAGATTTATTTTTTTTCTTGAGAGTGCTCTCAGTGTAAATATCATTCTTTCAGGCATAAAATTGAAGTCTGGTCTCCCCTGGCCACTTAATATTTTGTTGATGTTTTCATAAGCATACAGTGTTGATCCAGCCATTCTAAAGAAAACATTTTTCCTTGTCTAAACTATCCCATTATCATAAAGCTAAAGTCAGTATGCTATTTTGCACTTCTAGACCTGGTTCTCAAATATTTGGGCTTCTCCAGTTCGAACTTCAGTAGCTGTGGTTTTTATTCACCTCTCTTGATTACCTGTTTATTTACAATTCTGTGTCTATGTCATGCTAGAGTCTCAGTTAAATTATGCAGCATGTGGGAAGAACATGAGTGCAAAGTTTCACTGAACTGTCCATAAAAATACTGTGGTTCTGATTGGTGGCACATTATTCATTGTGTTATCAACATCTTTTAAGCAGTGTTGGTCTCCCAGGGTGATATTGTTACGGCTTTTGGCTTTGCATCACAGAAAACCAAAACAACACTCGAATTTGTGGTGAAAATCAGATCTTTTTATTTTTTTTTCCTCTATACTTATGTGTCTGAATTTCACAAACCAGAATAACAATCATCTTTCCTCAGGAAAATGCTGTGAATGGAGAGCATCTGTGGCTGGAAACAAATGTTTCTGGGGATCTCTGCTACCTGGGGGAGGAAAGCTGCCAAGTCAAGTTCTCAGTGAGTTATTTCCACTGTTCTTCCTTTTTGAGGTAACAAGCCTGACTTCAGACTGATACAGTACTCAGACACTTGGGAGCTTGAATTGTTTGCTGTTGCTGATGCTTGTGTTCCAGAAAGAATGCAAAAGAAGCAAAAATCTTCTGGTTGAAGACTTCGTTGATTGGGGAAAAAGCCCTAAGGATTTTTGTGTGACTCAGATTATATACACAATAAGAATGGATCTAATGAGTAGCTTTATTGACATGGTAAGGGGAAAAAAGGTTAGAATATTGAGATATTTCAGAAATTTCAAAGAAAGTAGCTTATTTATATGCACAAATATCTCTGAGAATAGGATCTGATCAATTTTTTGTGATTTTATTAACTCGAACTGAATTTTCCAAACTGTTGAATGCACTCATTAGTGTGCTCATATTCCAGTGTTTGCCTTCTCCTATTCAAGAATGTTTGAGGTTTGCCTTTTTGTGTTAAAGGTTTTCTGCTGCATATGAAAAATAATTTCACTAGGCTGATCTCTAACTCATGTGTATCTCTTCTTTGACTGAGGAGTTACTTTTATATTTCCAGTCTGCTTCAGCAACTCTTCACCTAGTACGTTGGTTAAACTGCTTCAGCAGAAGAGAAGAAAAAGACCAAACCCATCTTATACCAAACCCCTCTGAAAACTGGTATTTAGGAAATGTGGTGAGACAGTAGGAATCCTGTGTTCAAGCCCTTGCTTTGAATCAGCACTTAAGGGAGCATCTGGCCTTAAACTGCAAAGTATAAGAAGTATAAGGGGAGTCCCTCCTCTCTGGGGTGTTTCTGGATACTGCCTGTGACTCTCCACAGTACCATTTTTTTACTTTTGTTTACAAAACAAAACAAACCCCAAGCCCAAACCTCAGATCATTTGGTCCAAATCAAAGCATTTTGATTCACTAATCACCTCCAGTTTTTTGGGGCCCTTTGATCCAAAGCACTAATGCTTTCCATAGCTCAAATTTAATATCCACCTTCCAGAACTTCTCAAGCAAATTAGTTACTTTATGGGATATAATACTAAGATCAAGCCTGGGAAGTCTATGCCTGCTTACAAACAATACTGTGTCAAAGTCCCAACAGTAACAGCCTGCTGATTGTGTGCTCATATTTAAGGGAAGTGGTGGATTCTCCAACACTGGATACTTTGAAGATTCAGTTAGAAAGGGTGTTGGACTGTCTTATCCGGGCTGTTTTTTCCAAGAAAGGTTGCTTGAGGTTCTTCCAAGCTGGTATTCTATGAAGCGTCATTCTGTGTTAGCCCTGTGCTTATATTGGTCTGAAGGCATTAGACTTTGGCAAAGCTAGAGACAGGATTTGCTTGGCAAAGTGGATCTTTGGTCTGACCCACTATGACTGTTTTTATAGTTTTAATGGAAGTTTCCCTTTTGAAGATTAAATAAATAATTTCCTGTGAATTAGCTCCTTGAAAGGAGCATGGAAATTTAGTAATAGGTTGCATATGATTTTCAAGGTTGTGTCTTAGTTTTAAAGGTGCATCTCACTAGGAATTGGAAGGACTGTTTGGGATAGCTGGTGAATTACATCCATTGACTTACACTTTCATCTGGGAATCTTACAGGACAACTTATGTGGTGACAAGCTTTTCCAGCCAATAGGTCTAGAGATGTTGAGTCATGTTTAGGAAGTAGCAGAGCTTAACTTTGCTCAGTTCTTAATTGCCTGGACTTTACTTGGCCTCACTGAGAGTCTTTTCACTTTTAGGTACTAGTGTACTGATTCCCTTTGGGGGAAGCAAGATCTGAGTTTATAGTTATGGGGTATGGGGCTTTTGTTAGCTTAAGAACTAGAGATGGAAAGGAAAACACAGTTAACTTCAGTAGTGATTAGTTTAACCTGATCTGTCAAGAGGCCAATGCTTTTCCAGTTTGAATCTTTTGAAGACACTGCATTTTCCTGTGCCTGCCCTCATCTTCCTTTGACCTAGCTCTTTTACATGGAGACTATTTAAGATCAAATGTTTTCAATGGAGAAGTGGTGACAAATAATTAAGCTGTAACTGCATAGACTTTGCTTATAATGTTAACCTATAGAGAACATTAACTCACAATCTCTGGAATACAACGATGGCATTTTATGACAAAATAGTTAAAAGTAATGGAAAAGATAGCCTCTCACTATAAACGGTTGCAACTACTTGCAATGCCAGCAATATTCAAAAATCATGGGAACAACTTAAAAAGCAAAAATAAAAGCTGCTCTTAAAGCACTATCTTTGTTTCTTTTTGCAGTTTTTCAGCTTAGGGATGGATTACTTTATATTGTTTCACTCTTCCTGGGAAACACAGAGACTAAAACCATACTTAAAGTTAGCACATCACAAAACACATGAAAGCTTAGTCTTATGAAATATCTTAATTCTTCAGGCGAAACATTAGAACAACACTTAATATGATGTAAGCACATACAGATAGGGTATAGCTAGATAATTACGAGATTCACTAAAATTATAATAATTTATATATAATGTGAGCCAAAGCTGTACTTCCTGTTTATTCTTAAATTTACAATATATTGAAAATTCTAAAGAAATTAGTTATAAGAGATTTAAATGAATATGAATAAATTGAATGCCGAAATCTGAAGCAAATCAGTCTCTACTTATTATGTGTTTATAAACTTTCTGTTCCTCAAGCACAAGTTTATAAGTAAAACTCCTATGAAAATTAATTCTATCTGGTTTATTAAATTGAGTATATGAAAGAAAAAAATTGTAAATATATTTCTGCTCTCTCATGGAGGCAGTCTCTTGCCTTTGACATGCTTTGGTCAGGGGATTCAGTTGGAATTACTTTTAAAGCCTTACTGAAATTAATAAAATTAACCGTCATGATTGAGAATTTTGTCCCAGCTGTAATATTTCATAAGCCTTAAACAACATTCTATGAGAAGGTTATCATCCTCTGCTAAATCACCTGAGGGCCCAAATATTTTTTTGCAATGCAATGGTCAGGCTTATCAAGTTGAATATTATATGATAAGCAGGAAATGACATACTGTTCTGAACTGGTCAGAGTTCTCTGATTTGCATGCGTCGTGTTTCTCCTCTTTTCATTATCTCTGCTCATCATCTTCACAGGCTGCTCCCTTTTGGAGTGGTGATCTGCACTGTTAACAACCTCATCTGCTACCTAAAGGGAGTCTTTTATTTCACAAGCTGGAGTACTGCGGCTCTTTTTCACAAAGTCCAACTCTTAACTGGAAGAGCTGCAGACCTTTCTTCAGTATACAGAACAGTTCAGAGCACCAAGAGAGGAAAAAATATATGTTGCACAAGGATGGAAACATCTCTGTTTTTACAGCTTTTTTTCCTCCGGGGATAGCGCACCTCTATGCACACACGTCTCCCTTTCCTCTTGCAGAAATCTGCTCTGCGGAGGAAGTGCGCTGCCTGCAAGATTGTGGTCCACAATGCGTGCATGGAGCAGCTAGAGAAGGTAAGACGTTGCCATCTGCTGGAGCCTGGTGTGGGCAACACTTACTTCAGTCTTACTGAGGCTTCAGTGTGGAAAACACCATATGGCAAGTTGGTTTTCATGGCTGTTTTATCAGTATATTTGTTGACTTTAAACTACAGCTTATGTTTTAAAATATATTTCTTTAAGCCCTGTGAACCATTAAAAAAAAAAAAGGTAGAAAACCCACTCAAACCCAAGACAAAACCAAAACAAGATCCAAACAACCACACCCCCCTCCCCCCATGGAATGCTTTCATAGTTTCTGTTTAAAAAATAATTTCCCTCTACTTCTAGATTGAAAATTGAAGCTAGAAAATGCAGAATCTTATCATGTACAAAATAGGAATTTCAAAATTCCTCAGTTTAACCCAGCGTAATTCATCTTATGACAGCTATATTTATCACAAGCAATGCAGCACAAATTGCTACTATGAACATTTTTCACAGTATTTACTAGACAAAGGTATTTTCTTCTCAAAAATTTGCTTTTAAGTACCATTATTTTTTTGTGAGCATCTGTCCTGCTTCTCAATTCCTTCAATGAGCCCTTGTCATCCGCAAGCACCTGTAGAATATCTCTCATTTACTTCAGTTTTCCCCGCAGTGATTTGTCTTCATCAAGCTTAAATGGTAATGTGTTAAAGAAATCTCCCCCCACCCTTTGCTTTTTTGGTGAGATATGTGCAAAGAAATACAAGTGGGAATTTCCCCACTGATTAGAGCTGCTTTTTCACTCCTGTATGTTTTGCAATGTTGTCCTTCATAAAAGAAGTTGATGCATAACAAATTTATAGCAGCAACACTTTGGAAAGAGTTTTTTCCTTTCCAAGTATTTGGACTTGTGTTGACAAATGTCATACTGATTGCTGTAATACCAAGTTGGAGAGGTACCATTTCCACCCCCGATGCTTTTACCCACAGTGAAATTAGCATTAGCACATACTTTCAGCACAAAGTGTTACCAGTGAATTTTTCATTACTTCCTTCATCAGCAGAAGTACTCACTGACTCTCCATAGCCTAGCGAGCTGGTGGCATTGCCAGCCAGAGAAAATGAGCACTTACATGAAACTCCATTCTGTTGGGCTTGTTTATTCCAATCTGAAGACCATGAAATTTATCTCTTAGCAGAAGATTTTATAAAGTCTGCATCCCTCTTAAAGCCTGTGGAGTTTAAAACTGTTCTGCTTGTCCCTCTCTGCAAAGGTGCACATTTATAACTAAAATAAAGATAACCTGGGGTTCTTTCAAACTTGCCGCAACTTGACTACAAAAGAAAGGAATAGCAATTCCGGGTGAAGAGCAATGGAGAAAGATTAATATTGCTGTGTCTTTAGTTTCTTCTTAAGTAATGAGTATTTTTTTTTTTTTTTTCTCCTTTGAGCTATTATTTTGAAGGTCATTGTAAACTTGTTTACATGGGAAGGGTTGTATTTAAGTTTAGGGGAAATTGATCCTTCTATTTTCATAACGAAAGCATAGCTGTGCAGTTTCCTTAAGTGTTTTATTCTTTGAAAGGTAGTCACCTTAAGCTTGAATCTGTTAAATTTAGTGTATCCTTAACTCACATATCCTTTGATCTTTTCCCATGCCTCTCTCCAAAACATTTTCTTTTCTCTATCCACTAGAATTTGCAAAGAAGTCTTACAGAGGTTAGATTTGCATGTCCTATTAACTTTTGAGACTGCAGTTTAAGTCCTCTTTGATTGCAAATGATTTTCATCAGAAAAAGCAAACCTGGCTTACCTGGTGGGGGTAGCAAACCTGGCTACCCCCACCAAATCCCATACCACCCCCCCCCCAAAAAAAAAAAACCAAAACAAACAAACAAAAAA
>JANRGW010034464.1:13579-30714 GCA_024733675.1 Psilopsiagon aymara | reverse complement strand
TATATCCCCCTTGGCCTTTTTCCCCCCCCCCCCCCCCCCTTTTTTTAATCCCATTTTGGACTGTGTCACATTCCAAATAACACAGGTATTGCAAATTTGCTTCAGAATCATTAACAAATGTATGAAGCCAAATTCTCCATGATTTAACATCACTAAAGCCAATGTACAAATAACTGAAATTGTGTATAACTAGCCCTGAATTCCCATTGTTGCTAAATACTTGGGGCATTGTTTGTTTGTTAATCTACATGTCTAATTAGATTCTCTAACCTCTATCCCCCTGGGTTATTGGGAAATCGTTAGTTATATAGCTAAACTCTGCCATCATTACCAATATATTTAGAATATGATATTCCACTTTTTACAGTAAGTGATACATCAGGCCTAAAACCTGCCTTATGAATTTTCATTCTGTTTCCTAAGTACAGATAAGGAAACAGATTCATTGGGGTCTTTTTTCAAGTCTTAGAACAATTAGAAAGTTAGAGTCAACTGAACGCTTTGGATTCCAGGGGAGAAAACTGTAAAAGTCTTGTGCATTCTTTGTTCATTTTACACATGCAGGGTTTTTTTTCCTGTTCCTGTATTTAAACAGGAACACTTTTTTGTGATATTGAACATATTTATAATACTTCATCATATCAAGATTTTTTTTATGTAGAACAGAAGCTGGTTTGATATTTAATTTGTTCTTTATGCAGCATTTGTTATCATTTTCTCACCCTAATCAGCAACAAAAATACCACTATTATATTGCACAAGCTATAAAACAGTAATTCACACTTTCCAAAGATTAAATTTTTATTACTAGTTTTTCAAGCAATTACTGTTAGCATACACTGTCTGACTGGTTCAAGTCCAGAAACTGCAGCTACCACCACTGGAAGAAGACAATCTTGGACTAATTTTAGCAAGCCTGCAACAGACTTGACACTAAAGTGTGCTTGGATTATTTACATAAATCTTTCTAAAAAAAATACCCAACAAACCCAAACCCAAACCACCAAAAGGCTCTCCAGCCTTCCTTCTCAGCTCTTTCGCTAATAACTTTCCAGATCTCACTTCTTGTAAAGGGCATTCTGTCCCTGTGAGAAGAATTACAGATGCAGTAACTAATTATTGTGACAGCATGAAGATCAGCTGCAGAAAAACTGGCTGCTGCACATTTTACTGCTCAGACCTGACAACTGACACTTCAAAGAAATAAAATAGGTTTCACAGTTGTGTAATCACTAACACATTAGTATGTTCAACTTCAGTTAATGCAAACATGCTACATATATCCACCTAGCTGGTATTGTGTGGTGTGGTTTGGTTTGTGAACAACTCCCCTGTCTATTTCACATACTATTGTGAAAACATAAAGAGTCCAATGTATGTTCTAATGAGAGGGCAAAAGTTTACATAAAGCCTAAATTATTGCCATTCCTTGATAAACAAGATCTCTGGATTAACATTCTGCTCTTAGGATTGTGAATAGTTTATTTTTACATGTTTAAAGTATCTCTTTTTTATGACAGGAAAGTAAGACAAGTTTCTAAAAATGGAGGAGATGTGATCGAAAGTTCTGTCAGGTGAGCCTGACATCCAAGTGAAAAAAAAAAATAAAAGATTTTGCTGAAGGATATGCAACTGATCATGTTTGCCGCTACAGCAAAAGCAGAGAGCCTTCACCCATAACAGAAACGACTGCACAATCATCCTAGAAAGTATTCAAGGGTTTAACAGTGTCAAGAAGTTATGGAGACTGTCATGAGAAACTCATCTGATTGTAAATGAAAGACAGTTGATTTAACTACTCCATCTACTGGCAAATAATTATGGCTAGGGTGCAGAGATGTGGGTGTTTCTTGTATGAAGCTCTGCCTACAGAAAAGACTCAGAAGCATGCTTCTGTTCTTTGAAAAAGTAGCAAACACATTGTCATTAGCATCATTCCTTTCCACAGTTTCCATACACTATGGTTTATACCCACAATAATGGTGTTCCATTTGCATGGCACAGTTCCAAGCTGAATTTTACCTGAAGGACATGGAGATTTTTTTCAGTACAGTTCATAAACATGTGAGTTTTGACCTATCACAACAGACTTTTATTTGTAGTCCCTCCTGTTGATACTTCCTTTGATTGCCTGGGAACATGTCGAGCCTTATGGCAGACTGCACAAGGCTCCACCTAAATACTCTTCAGCACCCTCCTGCAGGACTGTGTTTAGCCACAATGGCTTTGCAAAGTACAGGTTTTATTTTTACTTCTCTTGCAGGCAGTACCTGCTAGCAGAGCTCTGAGAGAACATGTACCAAGGACCCGAGACCTATAAGACACAATCTGAACACAGAAACTGGAAACATGATTGCCTGCCTTTCCTTCAAATTATAGATTACTGATATTTTACGTTCCACAAGATGTGAGGCCATTTCTGGCATTCTCATCTTTACCACTATGAACATCAGGGCATTCACAATTTTGCATCTAGTGCTTACAATCTGATAATCTTTCTGCTGAGCTTCTGCATTTTAACATAGTGACTACTATAATGCAAATCAGTTTACAGTGTCATATGAAATTAGTAAAATTGCCTATTTAATCTTTTTTGCTTTAATTTCTGAGTCCTTCATGATACTATGAAGTTTTCTAATGTGCATTCCACACAACACTGGTAATTTCCTTTACCCCCATGAAAGAATAAAATTCACAAACTAGACCAAACCCTCTTCCAGAACTCTGGGTAGCCTCCCGGGACAATGTTGCCTGAGTGCAGAGGGCACAAAACATGCTGCCATGTTCCTCTCAGCAGTTCCAGAAAGGTGTTCTTTGAGCTAGAGGAGAAGGCTGAGGGAGGAGAGGGGAAGTGACAGCTGAAACACCCTAAGCCATCTAGACCACTGGTTGTGAAGTAATCCATAGCCCACAACAAGACAACTGCTGGAAATGTGGAACAGCTAGTAAAATGTGCTCCTACTACTTCTGGGAATGCTTTAGCCTTCACAGAAGCATAGCATCCAAGTATAAACAAAAATAATGGAATTAGCTTTTATCTTCAGTACCATTTCTGCAGACAGTACTGCAGATGCAGCTTAGAACACAGAATTAGACCTTGTAAAATCAAAATAGACTTCTATATCCACACACCACCATCTACCCCATTTCTTATCGATTTGGTTCATGAAACCAAAGTTTCTAGCCAAAGAGTTTTTTATTTCTTTTTCATTTCTTTCATTGTCCACCCAGAATTACAGTTTTCCCTAATGCAGTTTACAATGGATAAATATGTCCTTGACAAGACTGCTGCAATTTGGAACATACTCACTCTTACCTTCAAGAGGGCAGTGGTGACAATTTAGAGCAAGACACTCCAAATCAGTTATGCGTCTTATTTCACAGCTATCCTCAACACAGACAAAAGACATTGGTATATAAGATTCAGTCAGTCCTAAGGGCAGGCACAGTAGTCTGACTCCCTAAATAACTCATCTGAATGCTGCCACAGGGGGAAAGAAAGTTAAAAAAAAAAAAAAAAAAAAAAAACACAAACAAACAAACAAATAAAACCAAAACACCAACTTCTCATTTTAACATTTTTGCATAGCTTTGCGATACATACAGACAGGGAAGGTGGTGAAGTTCTCCCACTCCTCCCTTCACAGCGGACACAGCAGTGAGCTGTACGTTTATGTGGAGGCTTTGGCACTGCACCTGGAGTCTGCTTAGAGCATTACACTCATGTGCCAAGTTCAATGTTTAAACAAAACACTGATCTTTTGCTTTAGCAAAAGCTATTCAACAGGATAAGAAAAAACATGTTGATTTTTAGTGAAGATTTAAATAGCAGCATAGGTTCCCACTGTTTACTCTTCTGGAGTAGATCTTCACACTGGAATACATGCAGCTCAGACTCTGACCTTAGGAGCATCTCTCATGAATTCAGGAGGGATCTCTGAACTTTTTGTGTTTAAACAACAAAGCCAGAAATCTAGCCAACATTTGGGGTGTTTCCCACTGCTGTAGTACTACAAATGAAAGCCTGTTCTACTGAAATTAACAGTCTTTTAACATGAGTGGGACAGGGATTACACTGAGTTTCACTGAATTGTGCCTATCTGTAGGCTCAGTGGTTATAGATACTAACTTCAAAAAGAGTGCACTCCAATCCTCTAGGTTAGGTACAGAGGAGAAAGACACCTAATTCACTTTGGCATTTCAAGAAATATCATCTGTTGTTCTCATACCAGGGTACATTATAGACAATTTTCCCTCAGAGTTTTTTAAAAGAACAAATCACACACTTCACCTCTCTGGTAATACATCAAATTTTAAGTGAAATTACAGAAACTGCTCAACCAGAGCATTGGCATTGTTACATGAATCAGATGAGAATTCATGGTTCTACATTTTTCCTAAATATGCTCAAAATCTAGAAACACTCTTAAGCCAGATTTGAACATAGGTTCAATTGGATGAAGAATGCACAGAGCCTGGACATGTTTCTCTGTAAGATGCCAGAGGATGTCCCTGGTCTCCAAGTTTGGACATGATCAACTGTTTCGGCAACTTTCTCTTTAAGATTTTGTAATTTCAGGCTGATTCTTCAGTCAGATTCAACATCTTTTTGGTAATCTCTTCCTATGGTGGTCTCCAAAATGAATGCCGTTTAAAGCTACATTGTTTCAGCTCACCAAATACCTCCAAACAGTGGAAGGAACTGTCCAGAAATATGGTTGTTAATTAATTAGCAGAAGTGGGAGAAAAGAAGAGGAAGAAGGGTCTTGTAGAGATTTCTATCAGACCCAGGAATACATCTCTTTTTCAGCCTTTATTCGTTTTGTCGATACATCAGCATCTAAAACATGCAACTCTATAGCTCCCAACTAGGGAAAAAACTGCTACAGGGTAATATTTCAAAAAAGCATCTTTAGGAATTCTTTTATTAATTATAATTTTATCAGGAAATGTGTATGGATTCCGGGCAATCCTCTACATTTGTGCTTTTTCTGTTTCTAGTTAGCTTGTTGAACAGCACAGAGAACTTTAGCTCCAAGAAAGGACTTTTTTATAAAAGTCAATAGCGACAGTTAACCTGTTAAACACACATTGTGCATACCTCTTCCATGATTTAAAATGAATTACTAGTAACTGCTGACACACAATTGTCAGCTATTAACTGTATTTCAAGAACAAGATCACATAGGAAAGAAATAAAATCTTCTTAAATGATTCCACTGAATTCTGGATTAATTGTGCGGTCTCCTTGCTCTTTTACCAAAGTACAGCTGGAGCAACACTATACCCTTGATATCTTTTTGGTCAATCTACCTTTAAGTCAGGCCTGGGCTCCTACCCATGTCAGTCAAAATGTGACAAACACGGGAACAAAGACCGCAAGAAGTGCTAAGGCAAGAGGTCTGTGTGCACTTATAGAGCACTAACCACAATTACATCATCTGCTATGCATCTTATTAGCAACAGACAGTTTAATCTTGAAAAGCTTAAAAAAATACTTCGTTTTTTCCCTATGTTATTGCCATGCACATGGCAAAAGAAATACTAGTGGTATACTTCCATTTGGTATATCACTTATCTGACTGCTATTCTGATGCTCAGAGGCAGACAACCCTTTGAAGTTCCAATTTCACTGAAAGTCAAGAAAAAAAAGCAGAATTCTAAAGGAAATAAAATTATTCAGAATGAATAAAACACATTCTTAGATAAGTTTGATGCCTTACGCTATTTCACCTCTAAAAAGTTTAAGTGTACACAGAGCTGTACAGGAGGTGCTGTAAATTTCAGCTAGCAAAAACGTACTTCTGGAAGCCAGAAAGAACTGCTTCAGTTAGCTATGCTGCCCTCCCACATCATACAAGCCCTAGTTTTCACCTAGTATTTTCTACATCATGATCAAACTTAAAGTTGAGCAGCATTTCTTTCAGAAAGACAGTCAAGCTTTAAGGAATTCAATAACATGTGCTAAAGGCAAAGAAGGAGTTGGGAGGTGGGAGGGGAAAGAGGGCACAAAATCAAAACAGAGCTGTTACAAACCTCAGAACATGTAGTTCATTCCAGTACCCCCAGGCAGCATTTACTGTTACCTGAGCAGCTCCTGGCTTATGCTTATCTAGCAGATATTAAATTCCCTGTAGAATGGTATTTCCACAATCTCTGCTCTTTACTTAAGGAGACACATAGATGGGGTCTGAACAAATAGCTGAACATGATCTATCTGTATCAAGAGCATCCAAATTCATTCCTGAAGTTCTAAACAGAACATGTCCTTAACTGAAAATATTATGGGCTTGGGAGCTAAGTCTTTTGATTTTAATTATTCAGACATCTTTAACAAATTTAATTGATGACATTTCTTAAAGAACTGAGAGACTGAAGGTAGATTGGACAAACTGCATTTTTTTTTCCTTCCACGTTGCACAAAACTCTGGTAAGTTATTTATACTTGCAATTTAAGATTAACTATCATCTTAAAATTAGAAAAAGTCTGGACAAACTAGGTTTCTCATATGGCACTTCAAAGCCATCAGGAGCTGAAACATCATCACTGCACACTGAATTCCTGAACTAATACCATGATACTGAAAATATACTCTATCAAAAAAAAAAAAAAAAAAAAGAAAAAAATCCAAACAAACATACTGTGAATTATTCAAATTTATCCTGATATGCTTAATGCTATATTACACATTTTTATCCCAGAGTAGATACACTTAGTGGGGAGAAAACAGGTAGAATTCTGAAGGTCTGGGTTCAAGCACTTGGGCCATTGTTGGCCTGCAGAACCATCTCAGATATGCCTCATAACCATACCTTGTTTCCTCATTGGCGATAGTAATGATTCAAAAAGCAGAGCTTCCCAAACAGAGAGGAAAAGAAAATACAGCAGCTGCTTTGCCTTGAAAACAATTTTTTTTCTTCCTGCCATTCTAGGAGACTCTAAACACACCTCCCCCTTTTCCCAGATAATGGCTTTATGTATGAATCGCATCACTCAAACACTGAGATTCTTCTTTTATTTTTTACTTCACTGTGGCCTCAGACAAGCAGGAGCGTTACAGCTTTCAAAGGGAATGTTTGTATTTTAAGCTCAGCTGTATGCTACAGTCTTTTTAGGTCAGATGACTTAGAACAGGGAGTGTGTGTGGAGGGGGAACAGCAAAAATTTTACCTGTCAGTTGGAACTGAAAGAAACAGCAAGAAAAGAGGCAGCTTAGCTATTGGTTTTGAAGTGGTGGCATTTGTCTATGAGCACAGAGCCTACAAAAGGCGACAGGCTCTAAAATAATGGTACCACAGGAGGCAGTGAAATGTAAAACATATGTCACACTTTTCCCAGCTCACAGAAAGGTTTAAAATATTTATAATGCTGCACCTTTTGCTGAAAGCTTTCTGCAGTTTTCCTGGGTTCATGGGTAGGTGAATCACATCCTTAGAACTACACTGCAATCCTTACGCAGATTTGGTCCTCTGCATAAACCGAAAGGAGCAAATTTTAGGTTGCAAAGGCATGGATGGCTATGAAGCAGCCCTCAAATAGTGATTTTGTGAGTATGCATTCCTCGACACACAACATTTGCTTCTACAACAGGATGTAAGAAAAAACAAAAAAACCCTACTCTTTCATTTACGACACAAGCTGAGGCATCGATATCATTACTTTCTTATGTGAAAACACCACAAAGTGTAATCCAGGGCTATGAATTAGGTAAAAGTGCGTGTTTGTATGTGTGCATGCATAGGAGGGGCAAGGACAAAAATATATGCTTTGTTCTGTTTCTTCTTCAATGTTCTTTAGTGAGAGAAAATTATTTTTTGTGAGTAAAACTAAAAAGAAAATAATTCTTTTTTCATCTAAGGAATTAGAGGGTCTCAGAACTACCTGCTCATAAGATATCTGCACTGTGGACAAAGCTGCAAGAAACTAAGCGTAGTATGCAAAAAGGTGCAGATTTCCAAATTAAAAAGTTGTTCAGAAGCTGATGTGATGGAACTTAAGTGTTGAAGGAAAACAGGGAGACAGTGAAACAGAGGCAGGTAGAATGTACATATAGACTTTCATAGGAACACATGAAAAAGATCTTTTTGAAATGAAATTAAGCAAACCCAGTCAAATGTATGCATCCTGCTGAAGACCTGTCTGAAACCAATGTTTCAGACACACCAAGACTTCAACTTTCAGAAAAAAGATTTTCAAACTAAAAGCCTGTTTCAGGCATCTCTCACCTGTAGCAGAGGCCTTGTTTGACCTGGATGTAGAATGTCGTATATATATATATGATGCCACAGAGAACTGCTACAACACGTGAGAGTCGGCATCATGCCTTCTAGGCACTGGAGGTGCAGTCTCATTCCTCAGCATCTCCACATCACAGGAGAGAATATCTGGCTGCAAAGGACAGTCACACAGTCCACACACATCAGGTTTTGTCTGTTGGTACCATAAGACAGACTTTCAGCTAACCCATGGAAACCAAATTTTAGTGTAAGATACAAAACCTCCACCTTCATCAGTGATTTGGAGGATCATTTCTTTGAGAACAAAGCACAAAGCAATGTTCTGTGATTCCTTCATAGTTCTCCTTTGCCTTCTGTTAGTAACAAGGGAATTAGTAACAATTGTGCAGGTTGCTTCAGAGTAGCACAAAGCATCTGTTAATGTTATTCACGTAGTTAGAACTGTGGTATTAACATTAAGATCAGATTTATGGCTGAGATGAAACTCCCAATTAATTTAAAAGAAATTTTAGCTGGGTAAATCACATCACATTTTATATGTATTTGCAGCTCTGCAGATGGCACAATACTTCCTCAACAGACTAGAGGGCACAGCTGAAGTAGAGCTTTCTGCTGCCATAGTGCTTCGTCAGATGACATGGCCATGTCACCCCTTCTTACAAGGTGAGGTAACACCACTTCGGTTCCTAGCCAGCAAGCTTCAGCTATAGGCAGATTTTTCTTTTCACTTTCTTCCTGTCTGCAGTCAGAGGAAGAAATAGTACTCTCATGATCTGAGATGCCAAGCAAACAGTCAAAGTAAGAATAAAAAGATGAAACCAAAGTGTGTCCCAGCATCTGGATTTGGGAATGCTGTACAAACAGGAGCAAGGGAAAAGGTCAAGGAAAGTCTGGGCGAAAAGTGAATTGGATTATACACATTAAACTCAGAGGTACATGACCAATATTAACATAGAGGTTAAAAGTACATTGTACCTTCCTGTCTGAAAGATATTACAAAGGAGACCTGAGCAATTCCTCTGTAATTCTCAGTTACCAGTTAGTGTCACAGCGGTTAGCTCATCACATTTCATAAGCAAATGTAGGATTTCAATGTAATGAAAACTGCATATAAAAAATAATAATTTCAAAAAGGAAATGCATAATAAGGCATAAAATTATGAACCCAGTGTCTTGGTGTAGGCTTCCATGTATGATGAACACGGAAAAATTATGCCCTTCCCTTGGCAGAGGAAATACTATGCAACAGACCACTAACTATGAACAATTTAGTTTCTCACCTGTTTGCAGTTGTTAGCTTGTAAACAAAAGTATAATAGCTTCCTCTTAAAATGTTCTTGATTTAAAAAGGGAAAAGAAATAGTGTTATTGCTGTTGCTTTCCCACAGAAGAGGAAATAGAGGGAAAAAGTTCTGCAACTTTAAAATGCATTTTAAGCTTACCCATTGCATGAGAATAATTCAGTACTGTTCTTGTCTGGAAATTTCCAGTGTGTACACGTTTTGGGCCACAAACTGAAGCCTCACATTGCATATACTTTTTTGCAAAATCCTGACTATTGAAACAAGCATGCAAACTTGGGCACCAAGCATATAGGACACCACCTGACACACACTTAAAGATGTAAGAAATAATCAATGAATTTTCTTCATCTGTTAAGGTTTCACTTCTGCCTATATTCTACCGGACTAGAAGTTAGAAAAAGAATTTCAATAAAATTCATAAATCCCACTAAATCCAGTGATAAGACTCTTCCTAACTCCCATAGAGAACAATTCTTCATAATTTTACCTTTTCATCTTAATATTTTTATTCACCACTTTTTCCTGGGCTCTGACATCTGCAGATTTACTGAAATATCACCAGAAAATTATATTGAAAGATGAGCTGGGACAGACTCAGTTGAGTATTTCACACAGTCAAGATTTCACATGATTTTTCAGCCCAGTGCAATACTTAAGTTTACATTAAACTTAGACAAGCATCTAAAATTCTGGGTATTGGTACCAAGCTCATGGAAATCTGCTATCTTATGTGATGCTAAACATCTTCAGAGAGCAACTGTCAACTCCATACTCTGACATAGGCTATCAGAAGCCTCTAGGTTTCTAATGAAATGCAAAACACTTTTCCCTGTTTTCGCATCCATCCCAATATACTCCTCAGTTTTAAAGCTCTTCCACATACCACTCTTGTAGACATCCATTTCCTTGTTGTAAGTTAGAGGTTGATTCATCAAGAATCAAGTACATGAAGATCTTTCTAAGTGGCTGGCCCTCTAATAATATTTACTAAACCACTTCCTTCTCTCTACCGTGAATTACTTCTCTTACACATTAGCAATTTGGACAGAGGGTATGCAGAGGAATTTTTATAGATAATTAGCTGAATGGATATTCAGCAGAAGTGGGTCATACTGCACTTGTTCGCAGATGGCTCAATAGAAAGGATTTCAGCACATGCACTTCTCTAAATACATAACATTTTGAAAAAGGAAAGAAAGTGAAAATGGAAATATTTTTAAAGGTCTAGGAAAGGTTATAGAACATATGCTTTTAGTGTATGTAGATAATAGGTAGACAAAGCATTTCACGTATGCAGGGAATGCACTTTACTGTGTATCAGTAAACAAAAACTTATCAAGCAGGAGACAACATAACTGCTGCAGATACAGACTTACACTGTCTTACAGTTGCCAATGAAGTGTGGCAAAAATAATCAATTTATCTATAGACACACTTACTATAGTTACAAGTACTGCTTATTTTATGATAGCACCACACATAAGAACGCACCCATGGGCACAGCCCTGGCTCTGCAGCTTGAAAGGCAGCTAATGCATCCAGTGCCATGTCCTACTGCAGCAGGACTGCATCACAAACCAACCTATTTGAAGTCCAACAAAAAGAATCATTACAGATTCATTACTAACTCAAAAAGCAGGGCTCTTCAGTTTCCTAGGATAGCTAAACATGTGAATAAAACATGCTGCAGAGTCCAGCAACAAACATCAGAGACATACTAGGAGACAAAATAGAAACAATCAAGCTACTAAATCCTTCTGGAATTATTGCCAGTCTTTAGAACCACCAATGGAAAGTCAAGGACTTTGCAATACATTGGAGTCCAATCTCATTAGCAAGTCGTTACTTTTCTCCACAATCATGATTATATCAGTGGCATTAAAAGATGGAGAAATCCTTCTGTAGCATTTGTTGTGGAAACAGTAAAAGTATTACTTTTCTCCTAGCAACAACTAGCTAACATAAAATCATCATATGCTGAACAAGATTCATGTCCAGATCATGGGAAACACCCATGAGCTTTAGCCTAACTGTGCCCTCAGAGTATTACAGTAGTCACTGATGATGCTTATTTTGCAGTTTTCCCATTTCAAAGCTCAAACTGTTTTGAAGACTGCAGAACAGATGCTATAGATAGAAATGAATTATTATATTTTCCATTAACAATGCAAACCAAAACATGCAGCTGATCCAATTCCCTATAATAAACATGGTAAATAGAATGTATTTCAGATAGCAAATAATTTGTTGTCCTAACAGACACACCTCTAACAGTAGCTTGTTACGATGAAAGGAAGGATGGAACAATTTACTGGCTTTATATTTGTGTACGCACCCTAAACACAACAGTATCCTCTTCCACGGTGCTAGCTGTCAATATTTTGATGCAATTATCCAAAAGTACTCAAAAATTTTAAAAAAAAGAAAAAGTATAGATATATGAAATGCTGAATATAATTCTCTTATACTATGCTGTCACAGAATATCACACAAGTAGCGAACATGTTCATGGATCTTAGATTTACTCCAATATGAATCAAAAAGTTGGTCCAACAATTGAAGTAAATAATCAGCAATTCATTTAGTTATCTATACTTACTTCCATAAAGTCCTTGATCATTATGTTTAGTTATTTGTTCACCATACCTTTGCTGGTTAAAGGGCATTGCTACATAGCATCCTGCACAGAATTTTAGCCAAGGTAATCTTAGATGAACTTTCTGTTGTAGAGAGATACATTATTGTTAAGTACATGCAGCATCAAAAATTAGCATGTAAACTGGGACTGAGCACTCCCCAGTCAGACATTATAAAGTTACAACTCCACTGTTCAACGTTTCAGTGTTCTTACACTGAAACCAAATCACAATTTCACCCTTTCCAGCATAACTTTTAAAAGACAAAGGCAGGGGGGAGGTATGCCTTCCAGCTCAGCAATTTCAATTCCAGGACAGCAAGACACAGCCTTACAGCTGCATGCAGTCAGAGCAAAATATTTAAAAATCTATAAACCAGTGATTTAACAAGCCACTAACTAAAAGGAGGCATCTGATTATATAAAATTTCCAAGCAGATGCCAAGAATGTTATTATGGTTCCTAATCATTCACTGCCTACACTTCACTCCAAAAGCCATTACTCCTTTTGTATGTTCTTCTAGAAGCTCCAAGGTCTAGCCAGCATGAAGCCTGGGAAAAAATCTAGGGAAGGAGGCAGAAGGGGGAAAAAAACTAAACCAAAACAGAAAACCCCACCACACCCAACTCGTCATCTCCCTCCAGTAGTTCTTATTTCTGCCAGTCAAAAAACAAGATATTTTAGCAACTTAAAGAAAGAACTTCTAAACCAGAAAGGATTGGCTCGAGAAAGCAGGAATTAATTGAGCTGAATTTGTTGGTGAAGTTTAAAAAGGGAAGTCAGAGAATTTACAAAAAAAGAACAGGCTTACAATCCCTTGCAGATTTTGACTACTGAACTTATTAACAATGCTTAAAATTCACCAGCCACTCATCTACACAAATGTCAGCAGAACATGGATAAGAATCTAAAATTTAAATAAAGTCAGCTTTCAGTGAAGCATCAATCTATAAACACCTATAATTGTTTCAAATATTACACTCTAAATTGCTTTAGACACTGCTAAGATGCAGCAAGACTAACAGTTTGCTAAACATATTAACAACGTATGCATTAGGCCTGGAAGCTGTGATTTGCAGTATAAAATATACATGAAAGCAAAAAGAGTTTGATCATACACCATTTTATAATTTACAGCAGTTTTTGGCATTTTTTGACCTGGCATGTATCCTGTATAGGGCCTTGCCTAATGATATCCATAGTATAACATTATAAAGTTGCTATTTGGAATTGTATGTTGGTGCCCTATTTACATGTACTTGATAAACAAAACCTCACATAGTAAACCATAATCTGTACAAAGCAATGAATCATACAAAATTACCTCGTGAGTTCCATACTAATATCCAGACAACTCCCTGAAACTCAAGAGACATAGCCTCAAATAGTGAGCTTCAGTCATATTCCATATGGAATTTGACAGCACAGTTCTTCACTTGCTGGCCTCCTCTGTTCAACTTTTGTTCTACTGGTTCTCACCAGCTATTTATTTTATGCCATGCAGTAGCCTCCTACTTCCATTTGCATTTTAAGAATTCCTCAGTAGGGCAATGGTTGCAGAATCTGCTCATGGTACATTTAATTCAAAGACAGGACTGTCCTTCCCTGATTTTGTGAAACTGCATTTCAGACAGCTTGATATTTAAGGGTGAACACAGTATGTTACACCTCATGGGGAAGTGCTTGTCTGCAGTCATGTTCTCATTCTCTTAAGAAGAATAAGTCCTTCATGGACTGCTCTAAGTAGTCATTTGAGCTTAATTTTCCAAAGTCATTGACCAAAATTCTGCTTGAATTGGGGCATTCCCTTTATTGCATGTAAACCAATATCACAGGATGTTGCATATCTTCTTTTAGAAAACATCTACCTGATTCATTCTAACAATGCCCCTGGACAGTTATTTGTTGGTGCTATAATATACACTGACAGTAACTCATCTCACATCAAACACATTTGGAAGAAAGGCACGTGTTATTTGCAGCTTACTCATCTCACTCTGAGTTCTACCTATTGAGGCCCTTCAGACTTCATCTTGGCAGCTAAATAACAAGGAACACTTACAATTAGATGTAAAGTGTCAACTAGTATTTTTAAACACTGTCCCTCATCATCCCAAATATAGACACACAGGAATGTCCTCCTTCGAGTTATATTTCTTTATGCAGAATGAATGAAACATAATATTGAGTTAAAGAGAATAAACAGAAGACCTGATAAAATTATTTCTGACTTGCATAATGCACAGAATCAACTCACCATTGCTTAAAAGCCATCAAGTCAAGGAACGGAAACAAATTTTACGTAAAAACATTTCATGATCTTACAGACAGTAACATCTGATAGAAAATACAGAGATATAATACAAGCTGGCCAGGATTATTCGGATCTCAAAGACACAGGTCAGAAAGAAATTTCCTCTGTATTATTAGATGCTTTAAAGCAGTGCAAGATTATGGCAGGGGAAGGGAAAGGAGGGAGGAAGATTATCTCAGTTAGTGTTCACAGACAAATGGGAGGACTGCAGTTCCAAAGGGCTCTGTAAAAGTATGCAGAAGTATTAGACTTTTTCACAGATAGTCTTCAATCTCCTGTGTGCTTCCTACACAAAGCACACAGGTTATAAGAAACAGCAATGCTTAGGGCACACAGGCAGCTCGCTGCTGCTGCTCAGTGAAGATGACATTCTGTTAGCACAACTGTGTACGTGCTTTCTTATCTAATGCTTTCCAGTTCTTTCAATTCTGCTCCTGTGGTCTGCTGCTGAGTGATGTTGATCTTTGTGTCTTGACTACCTGGAGTGAATTCTATTGCAAATAACCTATCCTCCTGTTGCTTAATGCAAAGCCAACAAAAATGCTGGCACTTGATTTCCCACTGCTCTCAGCTGCTGTTCTAGTGAGCAATATGAGTAAACCAGCTCACTTCCCAAAGGATAAGAACACCACTTGCCAGATTTTTCTGAGGCTTCATGGATCCACTGATCCAAAGCTAGATGGCAAAGGAGGGGAAGCACGGGAAAAAGAAGGATGGAATAATACATATTTTGCAGTTTGTATCTTTTAAAAGCATTAACAAATATCACATCTTGAACTGACCCACCATATGAGAGGTCATGATAATTCACGCAGTCATTCCTACTACTTGCTTAGGTGTGTTTTGCTAAAGCTCATCTTCCAACTTTGATAAAAGAATCCTTCATTATGGTACTCTGTTCAAATGATGTCACATTATTGTTAAAAATAAGGTAAGAATGGATCTCTATAGTCAATGTAAACAAACCAGCTCTAACACAGACTTGGCACCACAGAACTCAATATTTATTAGCCACTATTTCTGCAGCACCTTGAATAGGTTTCACAATCCATAATGAACAGCACAGATTATAGCCAGACACATATTCAGAGGTATAGAGGAAGAATTGCTAACTGCTGAACTACAGGAAACACCATAAAAATGAATGTTACCTGCCATCCACCACATCCACTGAAATGCTACACAGTGATACCAATCCATTTAGGGAATTTTTTTTTTGTAGTGTCTCCCACCAGTGTTTATTGAATATTAGCTCCTTCAGGAATGGTAATCTACATGTAATGCAAATTTCCTACATGAAGCAGTGAATGCAAATTTGTCTTAAATTAACCACTTGATGCCTGCAATTATTTTTTAAGGCCTCAATTTAAATACATGAAATAGCATGCAAAACTATTAAGATTATATGACTTGGAAAATAACTTAAAACTTTAAGTAATGAAAATGGCTCCAAAAAGTTTGCCTTCACACATAGGGATGACTTACATATAAGGTAGGTTTAAATGGATCCATATATATATGTGTGTGTGTGTACAATTACAGACTGAATAAACCCATATTGTGTAAGATTGCAAAAATATGCTTCTACCTCAGAGTAGCAGGGCTTCCATAGCATTTATAGAGTATGCTGCTTCCATCTCCAATTTGCTCCGTGGAGCTACACACTGCCAGGTGCACAGCACACATACCACCCAGCATCTTCATTCAGTATTAAAGATGTTAGAGGTCTTACTCTGCAGTTTACTCCAGGTTTCTTGGTGTGTGATGTAAGTATTTCACAGAAATCAGGGCAATGGTGAAGAACAGCAACTTAAAATTTAACTCAATTTTAGCACATGCTTAGGAGCTGCTGCTAAAATATATTATTCGGTAAAAAACAAATAGCTTCACTACTTAACCCAGCATCTGTTAATTTGTTGTTTCATGGTATAAGAACATAACTATTTATTCAAGCAAGGTCTTTGAAAGACAAAAGCTGCTGAGGATTTTTTGTTAATTGTTTAACTCCCCCAAACCACTGCACATATACTTCAGGCCTTCTCAGTCCCCAGCCAACTGTTGCACTGAATTTACATCAACATACTATCTGATCAGAAAATTACTTTATTATAATGTAACTGCATTTAAGTTTCAAAAAAAAGAAAAAAATATTTTTTTTCTGTTAATACAAAAAAACCCCAAACAAAAACAGGAAACCCAAGAGACAGATTTGATTAAAGTCAGGAAGGACAAATACAGGATCTTTGATTATTATGAAAACAACTCCACAGGCCTGTGGTGACTTTGAATTAACAGTAACAGTTTAAACCACTAGCAACCACAGACACCAATATATTGCAATGCACTGAGAGTAATCTGATTTTAGGTAAGTAAACAAGGTAATTTTTTTTTTTCAGGAAAATGTTTTCTGTGTGCAAAGAATGAATTTAATCTTAATATGCATAAAATTAAATTTGTCATTAGATCTTTTCTTAAGCAGTTCATACTAATAATGAAGAACACAAGCACAGACCTTTTTTAAGCACTCCCGTATGAAGATAGGCTGAGAAAGTTGGGGCTGCTGAGGCTGGAGAAGAGAAGGCTGTGTGGAGACCTCATAGCAGCCTTCCAATATCTGAAAGGGGCCTATAGGGATGCTGGGGA